>VDFB02105785.1:221856730-221983586 GCA_007258455.2 Sequoia sempervirens | reverse complement strand
GAGCCTTTCTATCCAAGATCTCTCAGTCCTCATCTGACATTGCTGTAGGTTTCTTGGTTTTCCCTTCCAATGGCCGGTATAAATCCTTCTGATAGAGATAGTCCTCCATCTGCATCTTCCATAACTGATAGTTCTTCCCGTTAAACTTCTCAACCTTCTTACCCTCGTCTGCCATTGCTCCCACTCAACCGTGAGACTCCCACTCAACCGTGAGATCTTTCCTACAGACGATAATCGAGGACGGGGGGCTAGGGTGTACAGTATACCATGGGCTATACAGTATAGCATGATCAGTCACCACATACCAACAATCTCCCACTTGGAGACTGATCAGGCTCCACACCACCACAATGCAAAATGAGGTAGCGACAAAAATGACCTAGCGAAAAGGAAAGAGAGGGTCCCCATTCTGAACAAGGCATGTGTGCTAAAGGTACAACAAATGGTGATTCTGCTGGGGAACACTCCTGAGCGCTATAAGGATAAATGCTCATTTAGAACCTAGAATCTCTAGTTTCGTAGACTAGGGGTTTTGTAGACCAGGGGCCGGTTTCCAAAAATGAACTAGGTGACTCAAAGGAGAACGAGATCCTTAAATGAATCAACTCACATAACATCTTAGAAGTGTGTGCATATAGTGAATTCATTCCCTTTCCTTAGAAACAGTAACAAGTGGCAGTTAATCAAACCAAGCAAGCTACATGAATTGTCCAACCCTAAAAGTAACCTAGACATTGCCCCGCTACTAGCTAGACATCCATAGCCCTGACGGAGTTGTCGTTGTGACCCCACAAATATTGCTCTACTATTGGCTAGGAATCCATAGCCATAGTAGAGTTGTTCGCACACCCACACGGTTGCTTGATTTCAACATTTTTTCTTTTCTTTTGATATTTCTTTTAATACTCTCGTTTGCTCAATCATGTAAGCATTGAAGCCTATTGTGGGTTTCAGAATCATAGTGTTCATTGGAGCAGTATTAATATTTTTCACTTGATAGGCCATCACAATGACCACTATATAGTTCTTCATAAACAATTATTGTATGTTTTGTGTAAGATCTGAGATGGACGTAAAAGGATTCAACTAAGGGTCGGATTCTAGGTTAGGTTAGAGTTCAAGTAAGGAGACCATTCCATACTAGCAATCAGGGACCAATAGTTGAGAATGAATACTTATCCAAAGAACACTAAAAGAAAACAACAGAGTGAACCATTTGTTAAACCGAGCATGACCACTGTACCAGAAATGAACACTCTCAGCAAAACAAAAGCGGCAGGGAAACAAGCAACACAACAAAACAAAAGTGAAGAAAAACAACAAAACAAGGAAACAAAATCAACCTACACTAACCTATATAAAACTATTTACAAACATTAAGCTCAAAAGAGCTGAAGCAATTAAATAATGCTTAAGGTGTTTCCTATTGACGGGCAATAGGACATATTCACCGATTAAAGTCTTTAAGAAAAAAGCATTATCTCCCAAGATTTCAGCAATCTGAAAGGGGCCAAGCCAGAGCTTGTCTAATTTGTCATGTCCCGCTTTCTTTTAATGGGCCTTGTCCCACCATAGGACCAGATCAGAGATTTGAAAGGCCTTTATTTTGGCTCGTCGATCGAACCACCTCTTCACCACGCCCTGATGTTTAGAAAAAATTTCAATGGCACGATCACACACTTCTTCCAGGTGGAGTAACTTAGTTAAATAGGCCTCTCGTCAATCCCCTTCTTCATAAAAAGTGTTGATGAATTAAAGGGTTGGGATCTTAAGGTGAACAAGGAATATAATCTCTAGGTCATAGATGAGGTGGAATGGGGAGTCACCCAAGGAGGCCTTGTGATGTGTGCGATCTGCCCAAAGGGAAAAGCGAAGCTGGGTATGCCTGTCCTTAGGATTCTTATCGAGCAGCTTTTTGATGATGGTGATGAGGTTCTTGTTTGTGGATTCAACTAGGCCATGTTACCTTGAGGATAGTAATTGGATCAAAACTTAAGGGCAATGCCATAGTCAAAGTCCCAACTACCAAATTTGAGTGAGGCAAAGGCAAGGCCATTATTGCAAACTAACACATACTGGAAACCAAAATGATTTAAAATAAAACTTTCAAGGAAATTGATAACTACCTTTGTGGTGCATTGTCTACATGCAATAGCCTTTGTCCATCCAATAAAATAATTAGAGATAATAAGAATGTACCTATGACCCCACAAATGATGGTGGGGTTACCAGACCAATGAAGTTGAGACCCCATTGCACGAATGGTCTTACTTCCAGAACTGGTTGCAATGGGACAACATTCCTTTCTTTGGTTGTGGTAGTCTGACAAACATGGCATGTGTGAACATGGCTATGAGTATCTTTGAAGACTTTCAGCCAATAGTAACCTTCTCATAGGATCTAATGTGCGGTTGAAAGACCAAATCTATGACCAGTGCCAAATTTATCATGAAATTCTTTTAAGACCCACTCTTCTTCTTCTTTTCCAAGGCACCTAAGGTAGACACCTTCATGATTCTTCTTGTAGATTATAGATCCTTGTAGCATGTAGCTACTAATTTTTAGATAGAGAGCACACTTTTGAACTCCTTGGAGATGAGGTGGGCACTAGCTATTCAACAGGTAGTAGACAATATCGTCATTCCACTCTCTGAGGGAAACATCTTTGAGCTGATATTGTTGAACTGTAAGTTCGAGTCCTACTTCAGCCATTATTTCAGCTATTGTTTGGGTGAGGATCCATCCTCTTAATAATTTCATTGGATGAATTTCCATGTCATATTCCTGCAATAGGGTCACCCACTTGGCTCTTCTTTCATCCAATTCATTTTGCATCAGCAATGTCTTTACTGCTGGATCGGGCACAATGGCGAACACCTTGTTTCGCAATATGTAGTGTTTGAATTTCTTTACTCCTTTGACTAAAGCATATGCTTGATTTTCTACATTATGATACCTCAACTTAGAGTCCTTTAGGGGAGAACTCATAAAATAAATCAACTTTTCACTCCCTTCACTATCCTTTTGAGTTAAAATGTTGGCACACATGTGATCTAAAGCGAACGAGTAAATGTAGAATGGCTTCAGATAATTAGGGCTAATGAGCATAGGTGCCTTAGCAATAGATTTCTTGATTTATTCAAAGGATTGCTTCATCTCTGGAGTCCACTAAATTTTAGCATCTTGCTTCAACATGGCATTGAGTGGCTTGATGATTTTAGCAAAGCCTGTAATAAATTTTTTGATGAAATTTATCTTTTTGAAGAAAGATTTCAGCTCTTTCTTGCTACCAGGTAGCTAAATTTTCAAGAGGGATTGGATGCGATTGGGTCTATGGAGATTCCTCACTCTGAAATAACATGCCTGAGTAGCTTACCTTCAGTGACACCGAAGATACATTTCTTTGGGTTAAGAGAAACCCCAAATTCTCTGTACCTTTGAAAAACTTTACACAGATCAGAAACATGATCACCTCATTTCTTCGAGAATACTGTGAGATCATCCATGTAAATGATGATGCACTTTCCAATCATATTTTTGAAGGCTATTTCCATTGCACGTTGGAAGGTGGCGTTGACGTTGATGAGTCTGAATGACATTCTCATGTATGCGAAGGTTACCCATTTAGTGGTGAATGTTGTTTTGTGTTGATCTTCATATTGTACCATCACTTGGTTATATCCAGAGTACCCATCCAAGAAGGAAATCATTTGTGAACCATTGAAAATTTGTAGAACCTCATCCAATGAGGGAACAAGATAGTTATCCTTCTCTGAAGCTTTGTTCAGATTGCAGAAATCCATGCACAACTTGATTTCTCCATTATTTTTTCTAACCGAGACCAAATTGGCCACCCATGTAGAGTGCCTAGCTGGGAATATGATCCTTGCTGAAAGCAATTTCTATAATTCCTTGTAAATGATGAGCTCTAGCAAGGCATTAATGGGATGCTTTCATTGTCGGAAGGGTAGGGCATCCAGTCTTAGAGGAATAGTGTGTGATAATGGAGGTATCATATGTCTTTAAATCTTCATAGCTCCATGCCACTACGTCATGATACTTCCACAAAGCATCAATGATTCCTTTTCTTTCTTCTGACATGTAGACTTTACCAATAAATATATTTTTAACCTCCTCAGTTGTCTTGAGGTTGTGAGTGTTGCACTGATTCTTGATGGAATCCTTCTTTTCTTGTTGATCTTGGTCTCAGATCTAATCAAAGTACAATATACGTTCTTGTTTGACCATACCTCTCAGAATGGTGTTTCTTTTGAGATTGATGACCCCTTCTATATCTAGTTCATCTTCTTTGGGCTCAGCTTCATCAATTCTCTGAGTAGAAAACACATCGAAACTGGTGATAAATTTCAAGATGTGCTTGTCATCATTGAACACTTGGGAATGAGTGACATTGTACGACACAAATGAAGTGGAGGTAAGTTCAATGGTGAATCACTTGAGGCAAGACAAAGAAAGTGGCTGAAGATTACTAGCTACTTGTGCTAAGGCATCAACCGTATGGTTTTGGGAGTGAGTGATCAACTGGATATTAAAGGCATCTAGGCCTTCTAATAGATCCCAAACTCTATGCCTATAGTTTGCTATCCTTCTATCATGGCACGAGTATAATTTTTTGAATTGTTTTACTACTAGTTCTAAATCATCGAAGACTTGCAACATTTTGACTTTCTTTCTTAGAGCCATGAGGAGGCCCTAAAATAATTCCTTGTACTCCGCTACATTATTCGTACAATAGAATTGAAGTCTCTGAGAAAAAAAGTAGGTCTTACCTGTAGGGCTGATGAGTTAAAATCTGGCTTCAGATCCTTACTTGGACTTAGATCCATTGAAGCGTAGTGTCCAGAACTTGGAAGGTTCTTTGACCTCATGGCCAATTATGTGTGCATCCTTCCTTGGTTGCTCATGTGCATCTGACATCTCTGGAATAGGGACAAGCTCATCATGATTGGAAAAACATTGCTTGATTGGAGGCTCCTTTTGAGATATGGACTGTGCTTTGATGTGTTCCACTGCCATCTGACACAAGCAACACTCAAATTCAGAGTGGGCAACATTATGCACTCTGCACCAACTAGGAAGCAAGAGCTCTTGGAAATTCATTCTTGCCCCTAGGTTGAGCTGATCTTGTATGCATTTTTCATGAAATCCTATAATCTGTCTAATAGTCCCAAATTCTCATCATCATATGCTTCATCATCATCGGATTCAGCCAGCATAGTACCAAGAAGACTTCCTCAGCCACCTCTTCTCCTTGATGCTCTAATTCTTCCTGATATGCCACTCCAGAATAATTTCCCAACTCAGTTTCAACAAACAACAACTCACTAACATTGTTGTATTCTATAATCATGAACTTCATGTGGGGTTCTCGGTCAATGCGAATCTAATTTGGCAGCCCCTTCCATGGAAACCACATGTGAGAGAAATCAGTTGTGGTGTACCCGTTTAGTGCTCGGGTGAAGTCTCGTCCCAAAATTATTTTGTATGTGTTGTGAATATCCACAACCTAGATGTCAATGACCTATTGCACCCTCGGATCTGCAACAATCTACATAGGGATATAGTTGATTTCTCCAATGATGTTCACCTTAGTTTTATCCAGTTGAGTTACTTTTCTTCGTGAGGGTGTGGTGACAATCCCAAGAGCCTTTCATATAGCCAAGGGCATGACATTGGTTGATTCCCCTGAGTCAATCGTAAGGAAAGGAGGCATTTCAAGCCTTCCCTGGAAGAGCCCCACAGGTGTGTCAGCCTGGGCCACCTGACCTTTTTCTTTTTCATTGGTCTTTTCCTTATTTTTCCCCTAACTTTTCTCTTTAATGGGCTGCTTTCTAGTTTGTTGATTTGGAGGGGCATCCTTTTTCTTGGCTATAATTTCCTGAATTGCGGGCTCATGTGGTGGCTCTTAAAAAGAAATTTCTTGGTTGGTACCTCTTGATTTTCCTTAGAGGAAGGGGTCCCATTAATAACCTTAAAGAAGGCATGCCTAATTGTAGAGACCCTGAGTAACTCAAAGGAAGACAGACTGATTTTAAATTTTCTTGAATTCTTCAGCAACATACTCACCCATTTGCTCAATTTTAGCCTCAAAGGCTCTACCTATGGAGGAGCTAGTCGACAGGTTTCTCATTTGACTCAGCTATTTTTTTTTTATCAAAGTATTCAGTAGGTACATGGGGAAAGTCAAGATTTTTGCTGGCATTAGGATCAGGTGAGGTGCTAAAGTTATTGGTTGGTGTGGAAGTAGTGAAAGGTCCTCCTGCTTGTCTATTTCTTAAGAAATATCGAGATGTTCTTTGATGAAACATTTGGACCTCATCCTCATGAAACTCTTCCTCATCCACAGGACCATTTTATACTAAATTAAAGAGCGAAGATAGAGTTTCTTCATTACTTACCTCTTCTGATTCTTCCTTCTTTTGGGAGGCAATATCGGTTTCTGGTGTGTTGTTGTCAGTCTATAGAAAGGGAAACTGATTGATTATGAGATAGGAGGAGTCGTAGGGCTCTGACAGGACTAGATCTCTGCAACTAGCACTATCCATTGCATTCTAAACTTAAACTTGGAAGATATCTACAGTCGTGAGAAATTTTGGGCAATCCAATTCGGAGTGCCTACTGGTCTTGTGAATTTGGCACCAACCAGATAAAGCTGCTTCAGCGAGGTATGGCCCACTAGTTGTCTTCTCTATGTTGGTCAACTGATCAAGAGGGGTGGGAACACCTCTATTGTTTGGCCTTGTATTCCACATTTGGTTCTACCTTTGCAAGGGCCTCCTTTCATAGTTCTAATTGGAATTCTACCCTCATTCATAATTTTTCCCAAATGAGGTACCTACATCTCGGTTATCCTTGCTATCTCAGTTGAGGTTAGCTTGGATGTTGTGATGGGAAGCTTGCAGTTTGTTGTTTTGATTATGCAGGTGCATCATCTCCATGGAAATCTTCCTGATAATCTCCATCAACTCATCCAACCGATCCTTCTCTGTATTGCTTGGTTGTGGTGTTTGATTTTGGAGAAAGACATCTTGCATTGGTGGTTGGTTTTGCTGAACATGAAAAAATTCAGGCTCTTGTAGATACAAGGGTGCTTGAGGCTGTTGCAAATACACTTGCTATTATTGGGGCTGAAAATAATGAGGCACAAGAGGTGCCTAATTCACAGGCTATACTAGATGAGGAACTATGGACAACTGTGGCACCTGGTTCATAAGAGGCATGTGGTGTTGGAGAACTTGATTGAGACCTTGAATCTACATAGGATGTGCAACCTGTCCTAAGGAAGGCAGTGGACTAGAAATGTTTTTCCCCAAGTCTGTTCTAGCTTCGACTACCTCAACATAAGAATCCACTAATCTGGCAGGTGGTGGGTTCATTCTTTTCACAAATGCTACAGTGAGATTGTCTAGGGAAGTGTAGTAGATAGGAAAGACAACAACATCATTAAGTGCATGTGGAGCTTGTAACCTCATGTATGCTCGATGAAACCAATTGTTGAAGGATCCTATTGGCTCGTTAACCTCTCTACGAATAGACATGAACTGCTGATATAGTTCTGAAGGGTTGAGCAAGATCTTATATTTCCTCAAGAAGGCATTCATCAAAAGGTCCCAAGTGGTGATGGTCCTCGTTAGTATATTGATGTACCATTAGAAAGCCTCTTCCCCCAAGGAATAAGGAAATATTCTACATGCCACTTCCTCATGACCAATTTGCATATCCTTCAATGTTGTTTGAAATATTTTTATGTACTCTTTCATTGTCCTTTGTGGATCTTGAGGATTGAACTTTGTACAAAAGCTCTCCAGGTTCTTAGGCATATCATGGTAAGCGTTGAACAACAATGGAGAAGGATTATTCCCTAGCCAAGTCATGAGGGGAGGTGGAGGTGGTACTTACTGGTGAATGGGAACTTGGGGCTACACAGGGGCAACAGTAGTTGGGACTGCACCTTGGACTTGGAAGGCAAGGACTAGGGTAGCACCTTGGCTGTGGGAAGCAAGCTGTTGTAAAGCTATTTGAGATGGTTCAATGGAGGAGGAAAAAGTGGAAAAGGAAGGATGAGTATGGGGGGAGTGGAAGGAGAAGGGAGGTGAAGATGAAGGTGAAGTGGATGGAATGGAGGAGGAAGAAGAGGTTGCATCCCCTCTTTTAGTCCTTCTAGCCCTTGTAGGGGCTTGTAGTTCTTGAAATTCCCCTTTGTTTGGAGTTGATCTTAAAACTCTTTGGAATCTTTCAGGGGAGAATGAACCAATTCGATCTAGCTTAACTCAAAAGGGGCCCTCCTTCTAGCACCAGTTTTGTTGATGTGTGTTTAAGCACTTCTCAACACAGGTAATGCAAAGGTGCACTACTTCTATTGAAATACAATCTCCAACAAGTTGTTGAAAATCACCCCAAGGTCTCTCAGGTGTTAGGTCATGACTTGCTTGGAATGTCTCAGTTGTTTTGATGTGATCTTGTTGGTAATCACAGGGTGAAATTACGTGAGTTAAGTTGGAGGAGAATTGGTTCTTCCAATGGAGTTCTTGAGATGGGAAAGTTCCTGCACAATTTTTGTTCCTAGACCTGAAACTATTAATGAATAGTGATAATTGAGGACCCTACAGTGGACATCCTTCCAAAAAATAAAGTTCCACTTAACCAAATCTCACTACAGTCTCATGAAACTTATGCAATCTTCTAAGTTATGCATATTTTCAACCTTTCATTCACCATAAAGCATGAACAAGAGATAGAACTTAAGTGAAGCATTCATATAATGTTCATACTAGCTTTACACTGTAGTTTATCAATAATAAACAACAACAAAAATGAACAAGGAAGGGCATCAACACAACATAACTCTTCAAAACCAAAGAACAACATTAATTAAACTACTAAAGAAAACTAAAACACATAAAACAACAAAGTTAATCTATTCAAATTCACTAGCTAAGAGAAGTAGAATCATGAAACATGCATAGGAACTCAAGAATCCACCAAAGTCAATGAATTTATATTAAAACTCCACCAACATGTCATTACAACAACTCAACTCTCTCTTGAAAATGAAAGCAGACCCCCTATTTATAGTGGCCAAAAAGAAAAATGAATGGCCAAGATTCAATCTCATTGTGTGGCCAAGATTCACTAAAAATTAGGGTTTCACCTACCCCCAAATATTTTGCAATTCAAAATTACATTCTTGTCTTTAGCCTATTTTTTCTTCTAGTGGGAAGTACTGTACCATTTTGTCTTCTAGTTGATTGCCTTGCTACAGCTACTTTGTGAGGAATTCATCATGAATAACTAGATTTCCCTCTTGTTTCTTCAAAGTAGCATACTCCACAAATTTTCCGATCAACCTTTGGAGCTTTCTCCACTCCATAATATTGGATTGAATCACCTGAAAGTTCAATTTTCTAGATTGGAGGGTAAGCGTATCCCAATCTCTGTCACACTTAGGTGCATTATCCCTCACTTATTTAGATTGGGCAAAGGCTCAAGCAAAAAAACCCACAAAGTCCATCGTGAGCTCATCTACAGTTCCATTTTCCATCTTCTTATGGAAGTAAGGCTTTATCTTCTCTGGATCAAGCTCAATGGCGGGCACGTCATAATCCATCATTAATTTTAGATAATCCACACATTCCGCCTTGGTCCCCTTGGACTAGTCAATGTCTTGCTTGACCTAATGGAGTAACTGCTCCAAGATCTCTTTTTTGTGGTCAAGACCCCATTTCCAGGTTTCTACGAGCCAATGATCATCCTTCACCAAAGCAAGCTCCTTTTCCCATGTTTGTTCAAGCATCTTGAGGATTGTTTCAATTTTAGGATATGTAATCCTATATAACTTGGGGAAGTCAGTGCATAACTTCTTTGTGCCCTCAAGATATTTTTGCAACTCCAAGAATTTTTTTGTCATCCTAATCACATGACCAATGCCCATGTTTCCATTTTAGAGGACTTGTTGGAACCAATCCTCCGTGGCCTTTATCTAATTCTTTCTTTTCTCCAATTTATCAATGTGGTCCTTTGATAGCAGTTGTGGTGGCACTGATGATGGGGTGGGAAGCTCCTCAACCAATGACCATTGTTGAATGTAAGTTCTTAGATCCGCCACCTATGCTTTTAACTCCTCCTTAGATATTTTTTCCTTATGCATTTGGTGCACAATGGTGGTAACAAACCCTTAGAGATGGTCAATTTTTTGGTCTCTTATGGTTGTTCCTAGATCAACGGTGGAGATGGTGTAACTAATTCCTTCCTCTCCTACTACCGACATGGCTATCTGCACTATTCTAGATCCTGATGCATCCATTATAAGTTGAGATCTAACCTTTGGTTTCTTCTCCTTCTTGGTGCTTATTTATGCCTGAGGCAGGATGGATTCTAACCTTGCCTTTGGATCCCTAGGAGGTGGCGTCTTCTTCTTTCTCTTTTGATAGAGGCATCTCCTTATCATGCTTGGGGATTTTATCTTGTTCTCTAGTTGGAGGCTCAGTGATTTCCTCCATTTTCTCCTTTGTATCCTTCTCTTCATTGGAGGGCTATTTCTCAACTTCTTCGATGTTCTTGATTTGTTGAGCTAACTCTTCCTCGAGCTGTTGATCAAAAGTTTCCACAATATATGTTGTGCTTGGCTCCTCAATGTCTTCTTCGGATGATTGTTTTTCTTCCTCCTCTTCTTCACGCACCACTTTATCAATTATTAGGTGTTGATATTTTAGATGTTCATGATAATCATCTACCTCTTCGTCCATTTCTTTGGAAACTTCCCTCATTGTCTCTTCCATTTCAGTGAAGGTAGGGATGTGAAAGGTTTTCACTATTGATTTAGCAGATAGATCAGCTAGTACATTGCCATCCTTGTCTACAATTCTTCTAGTATCCTCTTGGTATGCCTCTATGTAATCCATCACAAGCTCGGGAGCAATAAGAGGAGGTGGGAATTCTACAGCTTTGGCCAACCCACTCTTTCTAATCCTTCTGGAATTTTCTATTGTGGTTATTTCAGACCCTTTGCTTGAACTCATCAATATCAATATGTCCCAAATTAGTATCTGAGATCTCATTCCAATATGTGGTGATCTTTGTCTTAATCTCCTCTCCCTGGAACTTGTACTTCATTTGGTCTTTATCTTCCTTTCCCTTGGGTGCCTTGTTAGCTTTCTTTCCTTTTTCCTTTTCCATGGCTTCCCCTGAAGGTCCTATAATAGGTTCCATATATCTTGTAGGAAAGAGAGCCGTAAACATATTTAAGCATAAAAACTTGAGGAATGTTAGCCAAAAACATGAAAAATGATGTTAGATCAAATAATTTATTAGCTAAAGGTCCTAAAATTTCTTACAAATCAAGATTAGCCTTTCACTAGAGGGAGTTATAACAATGCGGGCCTAGGGGTGCAAACTTCCCTGGGTTGGCAGACGTTTGGAGGTAGCAGTGAACAGATGACACTCAGGGCACGACAACCTGCATGTCTTGACTTGCATCAAGATTTGGTCATAGGGTGGGGTACATTGAGGAGGTCAATCCAATTTAGCACATGGTTCAAAATCACTTTGAGGGCTCAGGAGTGTTAAGTTCATCTCTTAGGAATGCAGGTGCAAAGACTAACCTGGTTGTTTGAGGCTCCACCATTTGAAACAGCTTTGGCAAGGTGACACCCTGCAAATGATGTTCTATTGTGTGGGATATGCAGCCTCAGAGGAAGGTGGGTGCTCCATCATTAAGGTTCAAATTGCTTAAAATGATGTGGTCCAAAAGCTGCAGGAAGATGGTAGGTGTTGGTCATTCGAAACGATGCAAACAAGATGAAAGTCTAACAGAGGAAGCCCAAATTATCAGGTCCACAAAGGGCTTCAACATTTCCTTCTTTGTTATCGACCAGTAAGGGGGAAATGATAGGGTTGGGCCCCACATAGCAGGCTGACGAAGATCTATGGAAGTTTTGGAATGAAGGAGTGAGACGGAAGTCCGCGACTGGCCACCCGCAAGAGATGGTCCACCTAGGGTTTATCACTTAATCAATTTTACTTTTTAGTTCAGACAAATAGAGTGGGTTCGGGATCCGTAGTGCAGAAGTTCAATGTGCAAGGGTCATTTCAAAGTGGCAAATAAGATATGGCGGTCTGCGGGCAAGGTCTACAAAAGAATCATTACTTAGTTTTTCTCAGTGCAAGAGCATTGGATGACATTGGTAGGATCAGGACCTGCTCGCCGAAAGGATCTTAGTGTTTTTCTGCTTTAAGTAGTCATTCATGCGACATTGAAATGCCAACGGAGATCCACATTGAGTGATCCGCATCATGCAGATTGCTTTGGTTTTTATTCAGACGGTGGGCCGAAGGGTGTAGTTGAATAGGTAGAGAGGCAAGCCACAAAATCGATTTGAAATGGTGAAGCCGGGAGGAAATCCCGCAAGTGAAAGTCCACGGGGAGAAACTTGTGATGGGCATGGACTTAGGTGTTTGGTCTGCAGTCGACAAGGCAGGTTCCGCGTGTCAAAAAGGTGGGGACAAATGGTTATTTTGGAACAATGAAGCCAAAAGGGAATTCTACAGGCGGAGGCCCATGTTGGTGGACTTGAGGGGGGGTCAAAGGATCTCTGTTTGGGTTCATGAATTTTAGCTGAATTTGAGACGACCAATTAGGGGAACGCTCCCATGAGGGCAAACTTGGTGATGGTGCTCGTCATTTAAAGTTTTAAACATATTCAAAGGAAGGTGACAGTGATGGATAGGCTATGGGCTTGCAGGGGATGAATGCTCTGGTTGAAGAATAGATGTAGGGACCTCAAGTCCCACATGCAATCCATGGGAAATTTCTGAAGTTTACTCTAGTTGATTTTAAGCTTTCTTTCAAAGGTTTTATCAACTTTTATAGAATTCAAAGGAAAACTCAAAATAGGGCATGCAACGGACCACTAACCTGTGAAGCCCGATGAAGATGGATGAACAACAATTGGTAGAGGCTTCGACTCAGAATATGAACTCAACAGGCACGACGATGCCATTGGTGGGAGGCTCTCTGACTCATTTCTAAACTATTGACAGATGAAAATGACAGCTCAAGACATGCTATTTATAAAATTCTAAACATTTAATGCCCCTCATAAATGTAGGTACAATGGTGTCCTGGGTTGGTGAGAAGTTAATTTGAAAATGGCGGTGGGAGCAGGGAAGTCCGTTGAGTGGACGGAAGCCAGAGGTTGGCCGTTCAAGTGATCGGCAATGGAAACAACCATCGATGATGTGGGTCCCACGGTGTGGAAGGACGCTAGGTGAAGGTCATATTAAATGGTGGGGAAGCAAAGGAAAATTTCATGGAGTGGCCCATAGGGCTCCAAGGACACCAATTCAAAGATTAAAGGAAAGCAACAAGGAAATCCCGCAAAGGCATAAAGCCCTTAAAAAATTGAGGGTAGCATAGCATAGTCGACTCAAGATGATTTTTCTAAGACTCATCGACCACTTAGGACACAAAATAGGGGGCATGCAAAATGAGGCAACGAAAAAAGTGACCCAACGAAAAGGAAAGAGAGGCTCCCTGTTCCAAATGGGGCGTGTGTGCTAAAGGCACAACAAGACTCAAAGTTAAAATTGGCACTCTAGGAAGATAGAGTGACTATGAAAAAGGCTACTGGTTATTCACCATTTGGATTAGTCTATGGCTTAGATGCTATATTTCCACAGAATAACCTACTCAAGACGTATGATTTCGTGCAAGACTATGACGAAGAAATTTGTAATGATATGCAACAAAATTAAATAATTTGGTGCAATTGGATGAATCCAGGAGATAAGCTCAAATTGAAAACATGAAGATTCAATTGCAAGTCAAGAATCTATATGACAAGAGAGTTTCTCCCAGAAATTTTGAAGTGGATAGTATGGTGCTAGCTTGGAATGCAAGGGCTCAGGATAAGGGCAAGCACGAGAAATTTGTGTTGGCCTTGCCATTGTACCAAAAGATCAACCTGTCAATGCCCGATACAAGCATCAGTTAAGATCCATAGGAGGTGGTTAGACCATGTCACAAACCCAAGCATTGTGCTACAAGGAAAAACAAGGGATGCACCATCTTGCAATAATCCCCCTAGCACAAGTGAGGGGTTTAAACCTGTGACCAACTCTGATAACAATTGTTTTCCTTACCATTCCATTTGAAGAATTATGGACTGGCCCTTCTTTGGTAGTCAACACTCACGGGGAAGATTTATATTTCTTGTAGAGCTTAACAGGTGAAATTTTTGAGCTCAGTACATGGACAGTTCTTAAAGCCATACTTCTCCTAAGTATGTTATTTTCCATGTACGATCTGGTTTTGTATATTATGTAGATAGGTGTGTTTTATTTTGTTGTGTTTGCTTTGGTCTTTCTACCTAGTTTGGGTAGCTCCCTGGTTTTGGTCCTCTTATCCACATTTTTTCTCTGCTTCAACTTGATATTTGTGGGATCTCGCCATACCTAGAAGACGCATGCATCCCCAGTCGGAGCCACTAATGGAACCTGCAATTTTTTTATTTTGTCTTCCATCTCAAAACCTTGTCACATTTGGATGTACGACTGATATCTAAGGGTTTAGGATCCATGCTTCCATAAACACTTGTAGTGTTCTATTTTGTTGTTGACTCCCTATTGCCCATTTCTAGTCATTTTAAAATATCCTATGTTATTCATTGTCATCTAGTCATTGGTCCCTCAAGCCTAGGTATGAGTCTCACAATTTTTATAAGGTTAAGTTAAAGACCTATTTGACCTTTACATCCTTTGCATTATAATGGCTTAGGTGCTTTTGAGTCTTTCTATCGTATCATCCTAGAGGGTCCCCTTCCATTAAAACAACTTATGAGCATGTGCCTAAATTTTTTCACTTAAGTTTTGTTGGCCTTTAATCTTTATCGCTCATCGCTAACTAATTTTCAAGTATATGCTCTAAATCAACAACGAGTGATGAGGTTGTATCTCTTTGATATCACTCATTGTGAATAGCTGCTGGAACTCTTAAAGTGAATGTGTGATGATTGATGTTATTTGTATTATTGAGGGATCGCTTATCGCTAATGGCTTTTGAGCCCTCAATATTGTAATAGCGATAAGTGATGCTTTCCAGCCTTACGATCTTATTTTCATCGCCTATCATTGATATGTTATGAAATGATAAATTCAAATCAATCATGAGTGATGGGATGGATTTCCTTTGCATTTCATATTGCAATTTTTTTTTAAGTGCTAAGTTCTATATTAGCGATATGCGATATGTAATGGCACTATGATGATCTCTCATCGCTAATTGCTTGCAAACCATCTGAGGAGAATTACATATGAGCGATGGTTTGATGTTTTATCATTTATCATTGATCCATTCCAAAGCCTTGATTTTTATTAGAAATGAGTGATAGAGTTCCCTATCTTAGAAGTTTATTTCACTAATTTGAATATATCTTATCTACGATGCCTTTTGTGCCATTGATTTTTATGCAGGTGTATGTGTCTTAATCTGATCCCTTCACTACATCTCCTATCACTGATAGGAGCCTATGTGCAAGGTTGTGTTAGCGAGGATCAATGGAAATGAATGTGATCAAAGGATAGTCTGTAGATCCAAGGGATGATATTTCATCGCATAAAACACCTGCATCGTTGATGGAGATGGACAAGGATGAGGTATATCAACAATAAGTGACAACTATTACATGTAGAGGCAATGCGGCAGAATCCTGAGGAATACTTTGCATAAAGAAAAGAGGAAGGTTGTGAGATGAATTGATAACCATTGATATTGTTTTAAAGCCGAGTGATCAATGATCAGGGTTTAAACCTGAATGACTAATTTCCAGTCTGCTCGCGTGAATTTACTATCAAGCATTAATGGTGGAATGCCTCTCTCTTGGTCATAAAAGAATGTAGATACCTGATTGATCATGCATTTGGACTCATTGGCTAGCAGAAGGGGTACTAGGAGCTGAAGAAATTATGTGGGAAGCTTTAGAAATTACCAGTAACAAATGTGGCATAGTGTTCACCCCGGTAAGCAAAATATCTCCTTCTAGCTCAATTGTTGAGGTGCATACATTAGAAAGATGATAAGAAAATTGGGGGAATTGTCTATTTGTTCATTACTGATAGCTTCAATTTGGTGATAGTATTGGATAGATTTTGAGGAAAGTGTTATGTTCAATAGTAGTGCTTTGTGCTCTCATAACTGTGAAGGTTTTCTTTTCAACTGTAAGAAATTATAAACCCTAGTTCTATTGCATTGCAAACATGAGTGATCTGAAGCCTAGTGAATCTAGTGTTAGACTAGAGAGGAAACCAAAATAGAAGAGGGTTAAACGACTTAAAACTTAGGATGTTTCAACTGAGGTCAATCCTAAATGACTAGAAATGTCCAACCCTTCACCAATTACTCCTGCAACATCCACTACGTCCAAAAGTGCAAAGAAAGAAATGAAAAATTTCATGCAAGAGGCCTCTAGAGACATAAAGGAAGGAGGGTCATGAGTTGGAAAATGACCCACAAGTCAAGTTTCCATGACCACTAGGTTGATTGATAGTGCTGGTGAAATTGGTGAAAAACCCCAACCTCAGAGCAGATGGCAATTGTTTTGGTATGCTTTCAATAGATGACATTCTAGCAAGACCGCATGTTACTTATGGGGGTTGAACCTTGGAAAGATGGTGGTCCCAAATGTATTTGTAGAAGTGGACTTAATGATGGAACTGGCTAGGCACTATAACCTTACTGATAGGAAAATCAAAAGTGAAAATGGTGATGTGATTTTGGAGGTAACAAAGGACAAGATGATAGATGTATTTGGGTTAAACCCCAATTATATTGTAAAGTTTATGTGTGCTAAGTTGTATGCTGAGTATGAGAAGAGAAAATATGCATACAAAGAAATATTGCTTGTGTGACATAGAAGGAGTAGGGAGAAATTAACTGCTAAGGATGTTGAGCCTTTTGAATGTGAAGAATTTGAAGATTCCTTCAAGAATACTTATTATTGCTTAAATCAAGTATTGGCTAATGACTTTGAGGTAAGCATAGCCCCTGATTTATTGGTGATGGTGGCGGATATACAAGGTCATAATCGGAACACTAGTTTTGATTATGCCAACTTTGTTGCTAAACGAATGCATGAGGATTTCCTCAATCATAAAAAGGAGGTGTTCCCTTTATGTTTCCCCCATTACTCTTTGTTAATGCATATGCTCTTCTGGGAGGGTGACTATGAATGGACAAGAAAATTAAGTCTAAAACTTAAGGACAGTGAAAATAATTTTTTACCATTACAAATGTGGACATACATTTTGGATCAGGATTGTTCCATTTCCAATTATATCATGTTTTCTAATGTTGCAAGAGGTGGTATCTTAGAATCATTGGGTGTAGCACCTATATTCAGGATTTCTTCAGAGATAAGAAGTATCATGCACCCAAAAGATATACTAGGATCAAAAGCCACACATAATTGGGTAGATTGGTTTCTACATTTTGAATATACTTTGATCAGATCCTATGGAGCTAAAGTGGCACCTCATTGTCTACCCCTATATGTCTCAGAAAAATTGGCTTTTATGGAGCTTATGTGGAAAATTGATGTCATGGATTATGAGATGTTTAAAAATCCCAGGAAATGTACTATGGTAAATCCCCAATGTACTTTTGCTTACTTCACATTCACTGCCCCTGAGGGGTATGCAAAGTTTTGCATCATGGTAAATAATCTCCGAATGCCTATTGATGAGATTAGAGTTTTTGATCTAGAGGGGTTTGTGGAAGCTTAGGTATCATACGTCATGAATTCTTATACAAAGATTATGTATTAAGAAGTCTGATAAGTGATGAGGCTATCATGACTAGAAAGAAGGAATGGATAGCTATAATGAACATTGAAGAAAATATTATGAAAATAAATTATTTTTACATAAGTCCATACAATTTAATTGCAAACCCATTGGAAAGAGCCTTCACTATGCTAAGGGATTATTAGTCTGGTGAGTTTAAGGCAAAGGTAAAGGAGGTTGTTGATCAAGCACGAGTTCTCCTAGAACAACATCAACA
This sequence comes from Sequoia sempervirens, assembly GCA_007258455.2. Lineage (NCBI taxonomy): Eukaryota > Viridiplantae > Streptophyta > Pinopsida > Cupressales > Cupressaceae > Sequoia > Sequoia sempervirens. Next base: position 221,965,513 of record VDFB02105785.1, on the reverse strand, counting down.
ACAACAAGCTATGGATATCCTGGAGAAGCCTGTAGATGTTCAAAAGGTTGAGGAGGAACAAATGGCAGAACATGTGCTAGGGAATGAGGTGGTGGAGTAGAAATTTCTTCCACCTCATATTGAAGAAACTCATAGTTCAGATGTCCCCCCTGATAGAATTGTCAAATGGAAATATGATAGAGAAAGTGATGATGATCCCAGGATTAGGGAGTGTGATGAATTTCTTGTTGATGATAAATTTGTGCAGTCCAAGGAATTTCAGGAGTTTATGATTCAACAGTGGAGTAAGGAGATAAAGGAGAGACTTGAATCAGCCTGAGCTAATGTTGAACCTTCTCATTAGGAGGAAGCTAAGAAAGTAGAGGAGGAGAAAATCAAGGCTGAAATTTTAGCTATTACTCCCACTAAAGCTAGAAAAATTGTCAAGGATAGTGGAATCATGTTATTACTAGGATGTACTATCACTACTGCCATAACATATGATGCAATGAGAAGAGACCCTCAAGTTTTAATATCTGAAGATCAATTTGAGGATAAAGTGTTTGGTTCTGGATATAGTCCAAAGTTACATAATCTTGCAATTTGGTTTATGACACCTAATACTGGTAAACATGATGTTGCTAGGCCTATTGAAGAAGTTTTTGGTTCTTTAGTAGTCAAAAGGGCTATTGATATAACTCCTATCAAGGAAGCTGAATTAACTACTCATGCTGCAATGCTTAGTGTGGATATTGAACATATTTCTCAGAAAAAATATGATTCTTTGGTTAAGGAGTACAATAAGGCCTTGGATGAGTTGAACAAGATGAAAGCCACTATTCAAGTTGCTCAAAAGACAATAACTCAGCCATCCTCTTCTTCATTTGATTTGTCTACATAGGATAGGGAGACCTTGGCCTTGAGAATTGATGATTTGAATGGTAAGTTGACAATTGAGAAATAAAATGTCAGGAAGGCCAAATTTGAAACAGTCAAGGTGGCGAATAAAATTTTTGAGGACATATTGAAACATAGGGTGACCAAGTTGGTCCACAAGGCTCATGATTTTTGGACCACTTATAAGAATATTCATGAGGAAAATACAAAGTATCTACAAGTACAGGAGGCTTTAAGTAATGAATGAAATAATTGGATTACTAGGGTAAGTGCTTTGAGGGAAATGGCACCCAAAATGCAAGAGAATCCCAAGGCACCTACTAATATTCCTGAAATTTTTCAAATCATTGACTCAATTAATGAGATAACTTCCTTCCATGGAAATTTAGGTTTATAGCTTCAAAGTAAGTTGGAAATATTCAAAGAGATGGAGGAACGTGGTATGCCTCAAATATTGAGTTCAAAAGATGAATTACATCCATATTACACCTTTAAGAAAGAGTTGGGAGGGATGCTTGCAACAACTATGATGACCTTGACTGTCACCGACTACATCTTGCTCAATTAAAATATTGCTCTAATGGTGGAAATTGAAACAAAGATGGACATATTTCTTAAAGAAGCTAGTATTTTAATTGATGCCAGATATTCTCAGTACATTACTAAGGTGCATGATTTGTTAAATGTAAAATGGCCCACGAAGGTAGAATATAACACTTGGCTAGAGAAATACACATAATGAATCTGTGTAGGATTAATGAATAAGATGAATAATGGATAGGAGAAGAAAAATACATAGCCTGAATATAGTACAAATTGGGATTTTGATAAAACATGGTATAAAATTATTCTCTTCTCAATTTGAAATAGATAGCACATGGTGCTTATGTGGATAAGTGAATTTTGAATTTTGTCTTCTTTCCTTGTCTTGCTTCATAAGTTTTGTTGTTTTGGTTCTCCCATGGTTGGCACTTTTCGGGCATGTTGGTAATATCTTGAAATTTTTGTAACAGTCCAATGATGCCTTTTGATGTGGGACCTGTTTTCTACAATGAGTTGAGGTTAATTTTTCCTCATGTTTATTTGCTCCACCTGAAGACTCGAGTGTAATTGAAAAATGGAATATTGTTGTAGTGGTCTAATGAAATATTGACATGTGTGCTTGGCCTGATGCTTGTTTTTCTCCTTCATCTCTATAGGAAGGAATTCAGGGCCAGAAGCAGGAGTTAGTTGAAAAAATTTAGTTAACACTGTGAAATTCTCAAGGCAATACGAAGCAAGTTTTAGAGTTTTTGTCTTAAGTTTTTTTTGTTCATATTTATGCATGCAATTTTGATAGCAATATAGCATTTATAATATAGAGTGATATCAGTTTCATAGCTATTGTCTCTCCTTGTATGCGTTCCATAAGTTATGAGTGAAAGTATCTAGGATTTCTTTCATTTGTCTCTATAATTTTCTGGTGGATGTTTAGTTTCATGCTTGCTTATTGATTCAATGAATTGATGTAAGTGCTTGGGTGAGATTAATAACTTATAAGAACTGGGTGCTAGGATGGTTGTAAATAGTAATAATCATGAACGTCATAAAGAAATGTTGTAATGCAAGGTTTCTTGAGGTTATAGGTGCTATTGTTTAACTTGTTATTAGGCCACATAGAAGGATATTCACTCTGTGCTTGGGATAAAGGCGCGAGTTCATGCAGAGTAGTTGTGATTCATTTTCAGTGTTGATTAATTAGCTACTCATCTTTTAAACCATAAACTCTCAAATGGATATTATTGTTTTTATTTTGTGTTAAAGTTCTATCTTCTCATGCGTAATATATATGACATTGATTAAATAATTTTCCGACTTATTTGATGCATATTATTGAATGGTTTTAATGAGAGGTATCTATTATTGGAAATGTATTTGATTGTAATTGTGTGAAGTGTTTGAGTATACATTGTTGGATCACCCTCCCGGGTTTCACAAAGCTCAAAGAGTAGGAATAGAAGTCTTCTAGCTTCTATTTGTTCATTGGCCAATGCCTTTAGAGGTATTGATAATTGTAACAGGAAAAGTCCATAGGTATTTCTAGAGACTACTTTGGTTCTTAAAAAATAACCAACAATATCATCAATGAAAAACTTCAACAATCTACCCAAACTTCTAACAATCTCCCCCTTTGTCATTAATGGAAACATGCCAAAAATCTCAAAAAATACTCTCCCCCTTTGACATCAAGGGAAAAGGGCTCCTATAAAAACTATTTTGACTCTTATCGGAACCCCCCCAAATGTTGTAGTCATGTATACAGTTGGAAAATAATGAATTAACTCCCCTTGAGTCATGTATAAGAGAAAAAACAAAAAAGGTACTGAAAATTTTATTTATATCATCTGCATATTTATAAAGAATCTAAACATAAATGCATAAAAAGATAAAGAATGAGTCAACCGGATGTGGTTGATGCCTGAAACTTCTTCAAATGATCTTCCCATGATTTACTTCCATCTTCCCATTCATACTTAGCCTCCACAAGCAACCTGTTGTGTGTTTCAAATTTTAATAGAAGTTCTTCTCTTTCTTCTAGAGTAGTAAGTACTAGATTCATCTTCTTTTCTTTATAATAAATTTGAGAAGAGCTTTTGAAAAAAGTACAAATTTGTGATTGACCTCTCCAAACTATAAGATGATATGTTTTTTTATGTTATTTTAGTTGGAATAATTTCTTGTGTAGAAATTCAATTGTGTTCCTTGTTACTCTAGTGAGTTCAACAACTGGGTCATATGCACTAGATGCAACATTTATATAAGACTCAATAGAGTCCATCTCCTTCCTTATGCTTTATGTGGCTCCAAGCCACTTTATGCAATGGTGGTACAAGGGCTTTTACTCATCTACACATCCTTCTACATTCTTTAACAACTCAAAAAAATTCTTTTGTGTAATGGAACATTTCTAATTTATTTCTAGCATTCTCTTATCATTCATTCTTTTCTCCACTACACTCTTAAATTCTTCCTTCAATCTGAATGCATAATTCTTAAAGGAATCAATCAATAGTTTGAAGTTTTCCATACCGAATAACTTGTGGTGTCAACATTTGATCCGAGTATGATCTCTTGGAATGATTTGATTGCTTCTTCCATCAGTTCTCCCCTCCTCTTATGTGTTTCAATTATTTCTTTTCTGGCAGATGAATGATACATGTCTCCCATTTGAAGCTTATGGATGGGAGATATCTTCTCCAGATCAACATTTCCTTGATGCATTGGTAGTTGCAACAGTTATGAGGACACAACTGGTTGAAAACTAGGTTGTACTCTCAGTAAATTATTTAAAGAATCTCCAAAGGAGATAAAAGATTCACCTGGAGTCTTTGTTACTTCTATATTCTTTTCCTTTGATTCCTCTACAACCTTTCCAAAGTCATTTGGTTCATCTTTTTCTGCATCTCCAAAAGCATCCAATTTTTAGTCTTAATCTTCCTCTTTATGCTCTTCTTTCTCTTCATCACCTTTTTCTTCATTATCATCTTTCTTTACATTCTCGTCCTTTGTAGTGTTTTCAGTATTGGCCGGAGGAGTAGTGGTTATTTCCTTTGCAATGTATTCTTCGATCTGTGTATCCTTAACAAATTTTTTTGTCACGTCCTCCTCTTCCAGAGGGTGTTGTCCTGTGTAGTATCTACATTTATGCCATGCTCATGTTGAGAATCATATGTCTACACTTATTCTTCTACATTTTATTTTAGAGCATTTATTTCAACATTCACTTCTTCTTCAACCATTGGAAGCAATCCTAGCTTTTGTACAATCTCCTCTTCCTTATGATTTATTTCCTTCCAGATTCTCTCAATTCCATCTTTGTATTTACCCATAAGGGTAGTAACCCTTTGTTTGGTCCTCAACTCCTTACTAAATATAGTAGCCAATGTGGCTCTGTCTTCCTTAGATAACAGAGCACTCACTCTCTCCAAAACCTCTTCTTTTAACCTTTCATGCTCTTTTACAACTTCTCTTTTTTTCAACAAAATGTTCCACAAATCTTCAAGTACATGCTTCTTTATGTTCTACATGTCCACCTCAAGGACAACTATGTACTTGAATATGGCTTCAATAATAGTATACTTTCCTATTTAATCTTCATCCTTATATAGGGTTGTGGTCTCTCCCAACATTTCATTTTGCAAAATGCTATTAAAAAATGCCTCCAACTTCATGGGGGAATGAAGCGTTACCAATTCCTTTTGCTTTTATTCTTTACCTTTTCCTTCTACTAGAGTCTCCTTTGTTTATACAATCTTTTTCTTCTCCAAAGAAGCCTTCTTGGCTTCCTTCTTCTTTTCCCTCATATGGATCTTGAATGCTTCTTTTTCTTTTCGACCTCCTCTTCACTTTTAGTGTCAATTATGTCACTTTTTCTTCTTTTGGATCTGGCTTCACCTTGTGAAGCATCACTCCTTCTAAGGACTAGTGGGGGTACATCTTCTTCTAATTCTTCCTTTCTTATGCAACATTTATGCCAACACCCTTCTCTCTCATTGACTTTTTATCCACTTTTCTCTTGGCCGAGGCAATAGGTGGTGCAACAATGGTAGTCTTCTTCATCTATTCCCTTGTAGATTGTGCAATCAAAGGGGATTTTTTCCTTATTAGAGGACTGTTAGTTGTCTTCTTCATATGGAATTTGAGAGAGTCTAGGTAGTTGAGTAGTTGGATTGGTAAATGTTTAAATGGCCTCTTGAAGGCTCAAGAAAGGTTGGTTGTTACATTTTAAAGGAGATATGTAATCAAAAGCTCTATTTTTGTAATTATTTTTTGAGTTTTCTTCCATATTATTCTTGTGTACGGGTCATACAACAGGGTTAGGCTTTTAAATGTTTTGAACTTGTTGTAACATGGTGTTGGATTCCTTTTAAATCCATTCTTGTAGGATTTCATTGAGTGAAAGGCGTTTTAAGGACTGATTTCCCTTGACTGGTCTGTAACAGGGATATAGAGGTTGAGGGAAAATATGAGACAAAAAGGCCATTCCAACCTTCTGTAAATACTGTATCTAGGTGGAATGGGCCTTGTTAGTTTAGGAATAGTGCTAGGAAGATTGGTTTGAGGTTGAGAAGCCTTTGAAGGGAGATTTTAAAGCTGCCCTGTTGCAAAACCATCAGTTTGTGCCTTTTGTGTAATGCTAGAAAGTGAGTTTATATGAAGTTGAGTGGGGAAAAGTTGTAACCTATTGGAAATGGTTTAATCAGGTGTAATTGAGGATGTCATGAAGGTCTAAGTGGTTGAAGGAGGTCAGTTGGGTGAGGGAGAGTCAAAACCTAGTTGGAAGAAGTAGGAATAAGGGGAAAATGGGAGGTTTGTGAAGGAAGTCTATGTGAATGAAAGGTGCGACACAATATAATGATGAATTAAGCTTGGAAAAGAATAATGAAGAGGGAATGAAGTGGTTTCAAGTCTGTGGGTCGTCAGGGCATGGGAAAATCAATAAGCTCTAGTCTAAGTTGAGAAAAATGAGTGGGTCTTAGTGAGCAAATGAAGACCTAAAAGTTGGAAAATCATGTGTTTTGAAAGAATATTGAAGACTTTTTGGAGGTGTTTAGAGTTGATGGCAATTTTAATGATAGGTTCCTTTGCAAAAGAGGGCTTATTGGAGCCCGTTTTAGCCTAAAATGTCAATTTGGGTATACATGGTTTGAAGAACCCTATGGTAGATTTGTGATATGATTTGAAGTAGGATAATGGGTCCCTAGAAGTGTAAGCTATTTGTGATTTTGGTTGATTTTTTGTGAGGAAAGATGCAAAAACAGGACTTGGAGTCCTACTAGGCAAGTGGAAGCTTGAATGGTGAAAGTGCAAACATAGATTCTTGAGTCTTTTTTAGTGAGTTAGCCTTGTTAGATTGGACAATATAATCGTGTTAGATGCCTCTTGGATCCTTGGAAAAGGTTTGAAACAATAAGAGCGTGTTGGTGCCTTTGGGTGCCTAGTTGACTAAGGAGAGAATTGGTGTTTTGAAGCCTTTTGGAAGATTAATTTGTGGATTCATTTTTCAAGTGGTTTGAGGTCACCCTTGTCTACATCAAAGTGGTATCAAAGCGAGGAAGTTGATCTCTTGAAGATTGAAGGAGAAGCATTGGAAGGTGAAAAGACATTATGGCCATCAGAAGGTTGGATGAGAAAAAGGAACATATGGGGAATGCCATTTTCTAGACCAGATGCAAATGCAGAGGCAAGGTATGTAAAGTAATGATTGATTCAGGTTCATTGGACAATGTTGTTTTAGAAGAAATGGTTTAAATGATACATTTGACTAGGATAATCCATGAATCACCTTACAAGGCATATTGGGTAAATGATAATCAACATGTTGTGGTTAGAGAGCAATCATTTGTATATTTTCAGCTTGGTCCTTACAAAGATGTTGTACTATGTGATATTATGCCTGTAAGAGATTGTCATATGATACTAGGTAGGGCTTGGCAATATGATAGATTTTATATACATGATGGAAGACTTAATGTGCATGGAATTGAAAAGGATGGGAAAAAGTATACCTTGAGTTGTTTGTTGAATGAAGGGACACATTTGAGGATAGGGATGTGTGGAAAAAGAAAGTTGTTGGAGCAAAAGGAACAAGGGGACAAGGAAGAAATAGAGGGGAATAGCATAAATGCAGTGGAGAGGGTAAAACACCATGAGGAAGCATTGAGGAAAATAGAGCAGCTTGAAGACATAAGGGAAGCAGAGAAAGTGAAGGTCAAAGTTGAAAAGACCTTGAAGGAACAAAATGAGGATGGAGGATGTGGTGAAGACAAAGGTAGGTCAGAGATTTTATAATTGCAATAAAATGAGGTCAAGGCAACAAAGGGTAGGACTGCTACAGTGGTTTGTGGAAAAGGAACACTTGGGAAAGAGATCCCTCAAAGAGAAAAGGATAAGAGTGAAGAAGAGTTGTCAGTAGAGAGGAAAGGGAGACCTAGTGAGGTCAATGATAAGGATATGCAGTGTCCACTGAAAGGACAAAAAAATGAGAAGCAGCAAGAGACTGGTGACAGAGGAGATGAGTTGCAATAGGTGTATGTTGATATAGAGGATGGAAGATCTGAAGACAGAGAGGTCTTGAAGACTAAGAGTGCTAAGAGAGAAAAGGGAGATACAGTTAAGGAAGGTGGAAGGATGTTAGAAGGCCATGAAGGGCTTGAAAATGGTGAGAAGATCATCATTGGGGTAGTGATGTGTCCCATAAGAGCAGATGCAAGTAATAGGAAGGAAAAGATTACAAACACAGTGGATTGTATGTCAAAAGGTACAAAGGTAACTGAGGTAGCAAGACTAATACAAAATTTGAAGGTAAGGGAACTTGAAAATGTAGAGAAGATAAAGGAAGAAGATGTTTTTGAAGATGCTGAAGAAGAGTTCATGGATAAAGAGCAAGTCAAGATAGGAGGGAAGATAGTGAGTCAAAGAGAATAGCTAATGACAGTGGATAAGTCTAAGACAGAATGTGAGGAACTTAGAGTCACCTTGGATGGTGAATAAGAGGAAACATAAAGGTTGAGTGAGGTCTCCATGTTGAAAGAGACTAGAGAGCAAGAGTTGTTAGTGATTGGCCAGGTGAAGGCTATGGACAAAGAGTTGGAAATGTCTCCAAATGGGATAGAGAAAAGAACAAGTGGTGTTTTTAGGACAGTGGATTTTCCTAAATTGATGAAACTTCTGATAAGGAAATTGTATGGGATTATGACAATGGAGATAAGCATAAAGGATCTGAGAAAAGTTGTGAAGAGATAACTTAAGAGGCAGAGAATGAAGGGAAATGTTTTCTATTTCTTTATTTTGATGATTTTGATGGTGGAAGTTAAGCCAAGAGTCAAGATGAAGAGTAAGGGTCTAGATTGTTTGGAAGTTAGTAAATATGATGAGCAAGTTGAGAGCAGCTAGTTGAGGTGTATGAAAATAGGTTTGATCATGATGATACAGGTTCAAGGAGACAGTGCAAGAAAAGGATTGATGAACATGGAAGAAACTAATCCCAAGGTCAAAATTAAGCATTTACAAAGACAAGTAGGAGCATGAGAGGTTGCAGACACAATTTTTGTTGCAAATGAAGACTTCCAAGGGACTTGGAAGAAATTTTAAGCTAGGGTGTATGGTGCAGGAGCACCTAAAACACATGATTGCAAAAATTCATCAAGTATAGGTTGGTCTAAGAATTAGGGGTAAAATCAAGTCTTTCGTGTTAATAAAGGTCTAATAAGACAACTTTCAATGTATTTGGGGGGTGCTAGTATTAGTTTGATCCAAAAATGTTATATTATGATGTAATAATTGCAAAATATGGAATTTGAGAGAGTCTAGGTAGTTGAGTAGTTGGTTATAAGTGTTTCATTAGTAGTTGGATTGGAAAAAGTTTAAATGGCCACTTGAAGGATCGAGAAATGTTGGTTGTTACATTTTGAAGCAGAAAAGTAATCAAAAGCTTTATTTTTGCAATTATTTTCTGAGTTTTCTTCCATATTTTGCTTGTGTATAGGTCTGTATATTAGGGTTAGGCTTATAAATGTTTTGAAATTGTTGTAACATGGTGTTGGCTTCCTTTGAAATCCATTCTTGTAGGATTTCATTGAGTGAAAGGTGTTTTAAGGACTGATTTCCCTTGACTGGTCTATAACAGGGGTATAGAGGTTGAGGGAAAATATGAGACAAAAAGGCCATTCCACCATGTCAAGGCAGAACCTCTTAACCTTGATTTGGCCACCTTTACCTTATGTGCCTCAGTGACTCCATCACATTCAAAATGGTTTTCCATTCCTTCTATCCAGTCCATGACTAGATCAACTTCCATTTTTCCACTAAATAGTGTTATGCCTTCAATGCCTTCAAGAAAGGCTCTTCTTTCAGAATAGGGTTAGGTTCAAGGGTCTTGTCTTCCTCTACAACCTCTTCTTCCTTTGGTATCCTTCCTTCAAATTGCACGCTCCTCATTGCTTGCTCAAGTTGGGCTATTCTTTCCCTCAATAGCTTATTTTCTTCCTCATGCTATTCAACCATCTTGGCCAATTCTGCATTTGTCACCATGATGGAAGAATCACTAGATTCAACCTCAGACATACAAGATTTTTCCCAAATCTTTTACTTGCTCTGATACCAATCTGATAGGGAGGGTTGGTTGAAAACACTCACTGCTCCAAGCCTTGGATCTTGTTTAGGAAGACCCTATGGTGTCGCTCTCCACCACCTTAACCTATAGGACCTACTGCTTGTGTAGACTCCCCTGGTTCACTTTTCCAACCCAACCATCAAGTTATATTCTGCCAACCAAGTCATTCTCGGTGCAATGACTCAAAACCTTACTTAGCCTTTAATCTGCCCTAAAGACTAACAATAACATCAAAGATTGAACTTTGACTTGCATGGGTGTGGAGGTGTTTTAACACATTTCTAACCATCCAATTTTGACTCTTCAACATCCTCCTATCTCCATTTCTTTTTCGCTTTCTTCAAACCCTCATTTAGGGTTAAAAGGGCTACAAGCTAAGAGCCTCAATTAGGCCTCCATTTCCTAGAAAACTGGTCTTAGTTCAAAAAATTTCCAAAAGACACCCATTCTTTCTTTGGGATTCTTGGATCACATGCACACCTCTCAAGGATTTTTGAGGTCTTAAGCCTTAACAAGCCGTACAAAGCTTGCACCTAAAAATGGGTATTTTCTAGGGTTTTTAAGCCACTGTCTAGCTGCTTCCAAATTGTCAGCTTGTTCTCACATCAATTGAACTGATGGAGCCTTCCCCTTCATGCCACAACTAGGTAAGACACTTACCTAACACCTCCAAAAGGAATTTCTTAAAGAACTTGAACCCCTACAAGGTTCTTTGTTCTGCACTTCTTGCCTTCCTAATCGGGCACCATTCTGGCTCGCCTAGGGAAAGATATTTCCAATAGCTCCAATCTATTCCCTAACCCTAAGACCTACCATATGTACATACATGGAGTCTAGGCACTGTTCCCAAAGGGCAGTACAATTTGTACAGTGGGAAAGTGGTCTAGCACCCCATTTTCTCAAGACTGTCTGGTTCAGACCAGCAATAGAAAGAAATCAAACTATTTACAAACAAAAGATGGAAATGAATCAAAAGGAAAATAGATGGCATACAAAGATTTTATTCTATCAAAACTACATTCTACTTATAGAAAAATAGTTAATTCAATCCATTAAAAGCTCTGTTATGAAGCAAAAATCAGAAATAACCTTCAAGAACATTGTTTTATTTCAACTCACAAAATGTTTCCACAATACCAATGCTTCTAACCCTATTTACAGGTTGAGGCTCACCTTAAATAAGGCTCCTCAATTATTTATCTTCTTTGGTCTGACTTCTTCATGACCTAATGGCCAACGTTACCAAAATCCACTGTGTTTTCTAACTTTTGTCAAGGTTAGCAACCTAAACAAGAATGAGCTTCAAAACCCATCCATTCTTTCCACTTCTAATTCCACTGATCACCACAGATCAAAACTTATTCATAATCCTCAAATGCTAACTAAATGGTCAACATGACCTTTATGAAAACAAAAACAAAGTTATCCTTCTAGATTTCCTATTTACCTAATGAAACTGCCTGTTGTTCCTTAGGTGCTCCTGCACCAGGGAGGTTTGTGAAGGAAGTATATGTGAATTAAATGGGCAGCACAATATAATGATGAATTAAGCTTGGACAAGAATAATGAAGATGGATTGAAGTGGTTTCAGGTCTATGAGTGGTCAGGGCATGGGAGAATCAATAAGCCCTAGTCTAAGTTGAGAAAAATGAGGGTTTAAGGGAAATGGGTCTTAGTGAGTGAATGAAGACCTAAAAGTTGGAAAATCCAATGTTTTGAAAGTATATTGGGGATTTTTTGGAGGCTTTTAGAGTTGATGGCAAGTTTAAAGATAGGTTCCTTTGCAAAAGAGGGCTAATTGGAGCCCGCTTTAGCCTAAAAGGTCAATTTGGGTATAGATGGTCTGAGGAACCCTATGGTAGATTTGTGATATGATTTGTAGCAGGATAATGGGTCCCTAGAAGTCTAAGATATTTTTTGGTTTGCTTTATTGGTTGTGAGGAAAGATGCAAAAATAGGTCTTGGAGTCCTACTAGGCAAGTGGAAGCTTGAATGGTGAAAGTGCAAACAAAGATTCTTGAGTCTTTTTCAGTGAGTTATCCTTGTTATATTAGACAATCTAATCTTGTTATATGCCTCTTGGAGCCTTGGAAAAGGTTTGAAACAATAAGAGTGTGTTGGTACCTTTGGGTGCCTAGTTCACTAAGGAGAGAATTGGTGTTTTGAAGGCCTTTTGGAAGATTGAGTTGTGGATTCATGTTTCAAGTGGTTTGAGGTCACCCTTGTTTGCATCATGGTGTCTTTGGGGATCTTCAACAAGATGTCAATATAACCATTAAGATCTGCTTCTATCACCTCATAACCCAGTTCAGGAACCCAAATTTTTTTTGGTTCCATTGCCTCCATAATGCATTGGTCTATAGATAGAAGAAACGTGATATCATTTTTGTATCTCTCCACAATTTTCCTTAGAATTATCTCTCTCATGCATTTGCTTCTAGAATACTACAAAGAAAGTAATAAGGGCATCATCTTGTGCTTTTACGTCTCCAAGATTGCTCATATGATTTGCAATTTTATGTGCAACAGGCCTTCCTCTTATCCAGTTTAAACTTCCAATTATGGGAAGCTCCTTCAAGAAATGATAGAGTAAGAAAATGACCAAGGTGACATACTTAAACAAATATGTATTCTCTTTATTCCAATTTAGATTCTCCATCAATTATTGCCTAAGAAACTCACAAAGGCCATAATCTTCACCATTCTCTACCATCTCATGTGCCACATTGATTGTGGCGGCAGATATATAATTTTCTCTATTTTTATAATAGATTTTGTAACCAATCATAATAGATGTGTATCTCATAGCTATATTTTTAATTAGATTTACTACAATATCTCTCTTAAAATATGTTGCACCTATTTTCTCCATAAACACTTCATTTTTAATTGATTTCAAAACAAGGAAGTGTCTGGTGGAGCATAGGCAGATGACTTCTCTTATTACTTCCTTAGTGATCATATTAGGTACATCGGTCCAAAGAAACTGATCATGAATTCTACTCAAAGCCATTTTGATCCACTTGATATCATAAAAGAATTTAGGGAACCATTCTCATACGTCCAGTTTCTTCTCAACTAGAATTTTGTATTCTAGATTTAGGGTGAAGTTGTCTCTTGTTAACTCATTTTACCATATATCACTTAACTTAATGGGAGAATGTTCTTCCATTTTTTCATGAATGTAAACCCTAATATCTTCAATTGGTAAAACCCCATATAGAATATGTGAGAATGTGCCTAATGGGTCATCATCTATGGATTTTGTAGGATACCTTTTGAATTTTGGTTGTTGTTTCTCCGTAACCTCTATAAACATTGGTATGGCCATCTCAATATATATTAAAAATGATTTCAAACAAATATTTCTAAAAATTATGGCACACAATATTCATAAAATACCTTTTTACTTTGTTCACCAAACTAGGGTTTCAATGCTCTGAAAGTCAAATCGCTTTATGCAATTTGAATTCTCTTCTTGATACTCTTCTCCTCTTCGAATACCTTTGTGAAATTAATTTTCCTTAGTGAATTTTCTTATAACCCTTCAATCTACCCAAATTTTGCATTAAATGCTTCAAACCATAAAGTTGGCAACACTTTATTTGTATGCACATATAGCTTCCAAAGCTCCGCAAAATTCCACATTGTCATATTTTCTTTCACAATCTCTACCAATAGATCAAGTATGTTGATCCACATCATATATATTTGTGCTCAAACCTCAACACCTCTTTTCTGGCAGTGTACAAAAGATATTCATTAAATCTCCCCCTAAGCCATAACTCTTGGCTTAGTTTCTAGAGGAAAATTTTTCACCAAAGGATGGTACATATTCTCCCTTGTATTATGTCTATTATTTCTCCAAATATTTTCCATTTCCTTCTTTACTTCAATCAGATCAACCTTTTTAATTGGCTCATTCCTTTTTATCGAATTATCTTTCTTTGGAATTTCTGCTTCTACAAAATTTAGCAATATGTCCAGGTCTACTACAATTGTGACATGTGACATTCTTTTAAATAGTATTCCTTCCATTCACTCTAAATCTACATTGATTAGCCTTGTGTCCAAATCCATAGCATGTATAATAGTAACCATTGAAGGATTGAATCATTCTACCATTGTTATATGCTTCATCATTTGACTTCTACATTCACTTTCTCTATGTCCAAATCTTTTGCATGTAGAACATTGACTAGTAAAGGATGGGACATTTTGATTCATTCTGCTTCTACATTCCATTGATTTTATGTCCAAATTTATTGCAAGAGTAAAAAAACCATTGAAAGATGGGTACCTTTGAGCATTTGGTTGTCTGATCAAAGGTCTTCCAGATTCATTTCTTTGATTCCAAATATTTCTATTGTTCTTCTTGTCTTTAGTCTTCTTTGGGTCATTGATCTTCTCTTCTGAACTAGCTGTCTAATCTACTTTTGAGCTTTCACCTTTTTAAAATCCTATGCCATCTTAGCTTTTAGAGACTTTTTGTCCTACACTCATCTCATCAAGCTTTGGAGCACTCATTTTTAATTTTTCTTCATAACTTCTTTATTTTTCCAAATATGATCTCAGATTTACCACTTCTTATTTAATCCTTATGCATTCATTAGATTTACTTTTCACCATTGCATTCAAGAAATCTTCAATTCTTTTCTTTTCTTCAAATTTCACTTTCAAACTAGTGAGGGATTCATTTGCTTGTTTCAACTCCTCACTGAATTCCTTATGCCTTTCTCTAACTTTCTTGATTTTCTCTCTCAATTTTCTGATGCATTCATTAGCTTCTTTGATGTTTTCTTTTAGATCTTTTTCATCTTCAGTCTTTTCAAGATCTTCAATGGAAAATTTGAGTTCATCATCTTTGTCAAGAATGCAATCTTCTTCTATGAATCCAACTATTGGAATCTCTTCTAGAGGAATAGGAAATTTCCTATCATCCATGTGTTCAACCTCCAAGGAACCAAGATCTGATACCAATTGTTGAACACCAAGAATACTGAGAGGGGGGTGAATCAGTATTCTCTTAAACCATTCAAACATTAAACACTAATGCATATTCAACTACAATAAGGAAATAAGGCATGAAACATTCACAATGTCACATAACACATGAAAACTATAATTTTTTATGTGGAAAACCCAAAATTGGAAAAAACACTGTGAGGGTTAGCTCACAATATATTATAACCAATTATAGTATATTTATAGAAATGCTCACTGTAGGTGGACTTATTTTCCAAGTGGACTCACTATATATAGAGAAAAATATAGAAGAGAGATCGTGGCTCATAGCCTAATTTGAACTGTTACAATTGCATCTAACATATGCATGAATTACAGTTCAATTAAAGCACAATAAACAAACTTTATTTGATTCTTTCAACACTCTGCCTCGCTCTTCATTCACACAATTTTGATCTTCAACTCAACTTCACAATGATATGCTAAAATTTGCATCACACATATCACACATTACCTACATTGCCTCAAAAATTGAAAACAATCCAACATATATATTTGCATCAAGTATAACATCAATTAGGTCATCCTAATTAGATGTAATACTCAAAATGTAACTTATTGGCTCAAAATATTTCATCCACACAATGCCCCATAATTAAAAACTAAAAAATATCTTGAAATAGGTTAGCATGGACCTAAAATTTATCCCACATAAGATAGCAATACATATTTATCCTTCATATAACTTCAAACATATTAGGTCAACTTCACATAAGACCTAATAGAAAAAAAAATCATTTTTGTATTGAAATCTTGACACATGGACCTCAAAACTTGATACCATATGGAATCCATGCTCTACTACCATCTGGAAACTTATCTTCAAAACTATAAGGCCAAAAACTCATCCACGGAGAATTGGAGATTCTCCCACACAAACACATTGTACAAAAAAAAAATGTAATATGCCAATCTAAAATCTGTTATTCATATCTCTTGATCCACTTGTCTAAACATGATGAAATATTGGAATTAGATACATCTAACATCCTCAAAAATAAGGTTAGAAGTGTAAAGTGATATCTTCATTTGTGAAGTGGTGCATAACCAAAAATTGATGTATTGTTACACTAAAATTTGACACTTAGTCAAATTTCCACATAACTAAACTTTCCAAACCAAATCATCTTGCAAAAATGTCTTTCTTAACAACTCAAAATCCTATTAGAACTATTCAAAATAATTTGCAACAATTTTGACACCAATGAAAAAAATATATCATGTTATGTACCTTCCATGCTCATGTTTCCAAACATCATCATTAATGAAAAAATTCAAAAATCTCCCCAAACTTCTAACACCAATGTCATTCAACTCCCAGAAGTTAGATACTATAAACCAGGAATTTTCAAACCAGCTTGGTGGAATGATAATGATTTTTGTGAGTACCATCATATGAAAGGACATAGAATGGTCATGTTGGAAACTTCAAGACCTCATCCCAGACCTAACTAAACAAGGTGACATATCCATAGACAACTCACAAGGTAAAACAAATGTTGATCATACTATTTTCAATAATCCCTTACAAGACCATGGGTCAAGAAAAGCCTCCATTTTAGGAAACAATCCAAGCAATAATTCCAATTATACCAGCATCGCATATGATTATATCGTCAATAAAATTTGAGCCTTTGATAACAGTGTCTCTAATATTACCATTTATAAAAATCCAGAATGTATTGTCACAACCCAGAGATCTAAAGTAGTCTTGCAAGGGCGTTCTTCTAATTCATAGCCTAAATCTCAATATAACCTCCTAGACCATCTAGGAAAGACTCCTGCAAAGATATCCATTCTTGAGTTGCTTCATATATCTCTCAAACATAAAGCCATTTTGGACAAAGCTTTACAAGAGACTTTTGTTCCCACAAACCTAAATTTCAGTCAATTTCAGGTCCTGGTAGGATACTTGGCTACCATCCATCATGTCACATTTTTTGAACAAGATATCCCTACGCAAAGACCAAACCATAATGATCCACTACACTTTGAGGTATACATTACTAAACAAAAAAATAGATGATTCTTGGTAGATGGTGGATCAGGTTTGAACATATGCACCCTAAAATTGGTCACAACATTGGGATTCTCTGAAGCGTGTATAGTCATATATAAGAAAATTATCAAAAGGGCTTATGATGATGTTGAACGTTCATCCAAAGGTGTAATTACAGTTCCCGTGAGATTTGGACCAACTATTCAAAATCCAATAATCCAAGTCTTGTATCTAGAACTAACATACAATATTCTTCTTGGTCGCCCATGGATTCATGCCATGAAGGTTGTCCCATCCACCTACCATCAATGCCTCAAGTTTCCCTATAATGGTACCAAAATTACCATACTAGGAGATCTCGATCCCTTCTAGTATTGCAATAATATCAAGGGAACCTCTAAACATCAAGTTCCTATCAATCAGGAAGCCTCTCCCTCCACCTCTTCACATTACATTGATCCCTCTTCATTATCCATACATTCCACACTATCCACTTTTATTCCCAAAGGGAAGTCTAGATCTAGGACCAAGGACATGGAGAGTATAACATTCAAAGTTCATTTTTCATTGGTGAGTTACCTACATCATCTAAATCTTACAAAAAAACTCATCATATCTAGAAGGAACCTAATATTTTCATCCATAATCCTCCCACTATTTTCACTAAGTGGGGTGAGCTAAGTAAAGAGCCTATAGTCGAGGATATCTCTACATGGATCTATAAGGATGAAGAACACAATAAGCCCTGCAGATACCAGTGGAACAATATGGAAAAGGATTTGAAATCCTAAAATGAAAAGGTTATGATGGACACAGTGGCCTTGGTTTACACAAGAATGAAATGATAAAGCCTTTATTGCCTCCCAAGTTGCCAAAGAACAAAGGGCTAGGGTATACACTAGTAAAAGTGAGTCCTCCTCATACTATGTTACCTTCAAGAAAAAAAATTAACACTTCTAATGGCATCAAGACATATAAGGATTACCATACTATAATGGACTCCAATGAATGGGAATGGGGTTCCAAAAAATCCTACAGTGACTATGACCTATGTGAAACATTTCATGATCTTGAACCATCCTCTTATCAAACTAAATACACCAATTGTCGATCTTGGATTAAGACCTTTTGGGATCCTGATGATACATAAATATTTACCATATATACCTTATCCTTGATCTATAATGATACTGATGGTGACTTAGCCCTTGTCTACACACAACTAATAGATTGGGATCAAAAAGGACCTCCAAGCTTAGACATATTTGAGAATGATGAGGAAATAACCAAGTTTATGGGACTTCAACAAGGAATACCAAGTGGGGATCATAAATTTGGATCCACTATAGAAATTGATAACACAACTTACTTTGGGGAGTCTACTCCAACCTCTAGTTGTAAAAATGAGAAAAATAAAAAGAACAGGTCTCTAGGTGAAAACCGAAAGGCACCTTTAGACCAATAAAAATTAAAAACAAAGGATTTATCTGAGGATGAAAACCTCTTTGAGGTGCCTAAGGATAGAGGGTTGGATATATACTTCCCATAAATCAAGAGATATCACCATCACTCATGGAAAAATCAGAGGAAATCAATCTTGGTACTGATGAGAATCCTAGAATTGTTCACTTTGCATCATCTTTGACAATCACAAAAAAGATAGAGTTCACTAGTTTCTTTTCACAAAGAAAAATCAATTTTGCTTGGTTATATGCTGATATGATTGGGATAGATCTTGAGTTGGTTTTTCATCATTTTCCACTATTTCTTAATACAAATCCTATCAAGAAAAATTTAAGGAAAATGCATCCCCAGATTGCACTTTTAGTGAAAGTAGAGTTGAAAAAGTTGCTTGATGTTGGTTTCATTCAACCTATAGATTATGCAGATTGGATTTCAAATATTGTTCCCATAACAAAACCAATTGGTTAAATCAAAGTATGTATAGATTTCAAAGATCTAAAAAAAGCTTTTCCTAAAGATGAATTCCCATTGCCTAACATTGATATAATAGTAGACCTCACAATGGGATATGAAATGCTTTCACTCATGGATGGTTTCTCAAGATATAATCAAATCAGAATTCCCCCTAAAGATCAATGTAAAACAAATTTACTTGTCCTTGGGGTACATATTGTTGGAATTTCATGTCTTTTGTTCTTAAGAGCATTGGAGCAACATATCAAAGAGCTATGAGTATAATATTTCATGATTACATGCATACACTCATGGAAGACTATGTTGATGACTTGTTAGCCAAATCATTATCAAGAGATAGTCATTTGGTAGTGTTAGAAAATATTTTCAAAAGGTTGGAAGAGTACAAGGTTAGGTTAAATCTAAAAAAGTGTGTCTTCAGGGTACAATCCAACAAGCTATTAGGATATATCGTCTCTCATAGAGGTATTGATGTCAACCCCACAAAAGTGAAAGAAATCATTTATATGCCTCCACCAAAAAACATAAGTCAGTTACAAACTCTACAAGGAATACTATAGTCTATTGAAAGGTTCATAACCTAGCTGGCCAATGAATGTCAACCATTCCAACACTTGATTCGTAAGGGAGTCCTATTCATATGGACTGATCATTGTCAAGAATCCTTTCAAAATATCAAAGATTATTTGCTAACTCCTCCAGTTCTCATGCCACTCATTGATGGAAGAAATCTAATATACATATCAACAACCTCATTAGAATTGGGAGTCTTGTTATCATAGAATGATGAAGAAGGAAAAGAACAAGCCATCTACTATGTCAGTTATACACTTGTGAGGTATGAGCTTAATTATAGTTCCATTGAACCAAAATTCCTTGTAGTGGTTTTTACCACTCAAAAGATTCAAAACTACATACTAAATCATCACAAAAAATTGGTAGAAAAGATAGACCCCTTGAAATACCTACTTAGTAAAGCAACTCTAACAAGCTGACTAGAAAAATGGGTTATGATTCTGAGTGAATTTGATATAGAATATGTTGATCGTAAAGTAGTGAAAAGAAAAGAGATAGCTGATCAACTTGCAGATGCTCCAACAAAAGCAAACCATCCTTTAGTGTTTGATTTCCCTAATGAATCCATCTTCACAATAGGGACCTCTATTACATGTAAGCTATACTTTGATGGGTCTTTTACAAGTCATGGTTTTGGAGTAAGTATCCTCTTTATCACCTCAAGGGGACTCAATACCTAAGTCATACAAAATAACATTCCCTTGTACCAACAATATGGTTGAGTGTGAATCATTTCTAATGATAATACAAATGGTTATCAAATGAAAAATCAAGAACCTCTAGGTCTATGGTGATTCACAACTAGTTATTTGTCAAGTAAATGATGATTATGATACAAAGAATGAAAATATTACACCCTATAAGAGAATGGTTGATAGTTTCAAGTAGTATTTTGATGTCATAATCTTTGAGCAGATTCTAAGAATTTAGAACAAAGCAACTGATGCAATGGCCACCATAGGATCTCTCTTGGATATACCTAAATATGTGTCACAATATGAGTTCTTGGTGTACAAACTATTGATCCCCGCATTCAATTTCCCTAAATCTGAGCTTGTGTGTGAACTTGTTGGTCCTAATTATCCTTGGTATAAAGACTTTATGATTACTTGTATGCCCAAATTATCCCTCCTAACTTGTCCTCTAACTAATGTAAGATGTATCTGACAAGCCTCTAAATATGTCATCATCAGTGATACCCTTTACCATCATAGCCTTGATAGCACCCTCCTTAGATGTATCAATTTAGATGAAGCACAAAAAAAATTACATGAGGTACATAATGATATATGCTGAGCTCACTCTTCTAGTCCTACCTTATCCAAGAAGCTAATGTGAATGGGATACTATTGGCCTACTATGGAACATGATACCTATCACTTTTTTAAGAAATGTCAAAAATATTGTACACACCTGCCCAATAGCTTCATCCAATTATGTCATTGTGGCCATTCTCTCAATGGGGACTCAACTTCATGGGAATGATTCACCCTACATCCATTAATGGTCATAAATTCATCCTCACTACAACTAATTACTTTATGAAATGGATCAAATCTATCCTAATGAGCTACATTACCAGAACGAAAATATCCAAGTTCATCCTCAATTATATCATATGCCGGTATGGTGTCCCACAATCCATCATTATGGAAAATGGTCATCCTTTCAAGAATTAGGAGGTCCATGAGTTGTGTGAGAAATTCGACATCCATCACCATTTCACCACTTCAAATTACCCCCAAGGTAATAGTCAATCCAAGGAATCTAATAAAATCATCCTTAAAATCCTAAAGAATACTATTGATGACACTAGTCATGATTTGCACATACAACTTAATATTTCCTTATGGGCCTATCGAACTATCATTCATAATACCACTGGATCCACTCCATATTCCCTCATCTTTAGATCTAAATCTATTCATCCCATTGAGGTTGATTGACCATGCTTGAGAGTATCTATGTAGTAGTACATTGATGATGAATAATATTGTGTATCCCGTTTGCATGAGCTAGAGCTACTAGATAAGAAGAGATAAAATGCATTGGTCCACTTACAAGTATATCAAGATTGTCTCTATTGTATCTATAATAAGAGATTCTGAGTTAGACATTTTGACATTGGTGACTTGGTCTTGAGAGAAAATTTAAAGAATCAAATGGATCAAGAGAAGCAAAAAAAGTTTAAGCCTAACTGGTTGTGTCCTTACATCATAACTGTAGCATATAGATTCAGTTCTTAGCAACTTGCTACTCCTAAACGTGAATCATTACCAAATCCTATAAAAAACATGCACCTTCACAAGTACTATACATAGTCTTTAGAGAATCCCACAAAAAAACAAAAAAATAGGAAAAGCAAAAAAATACAAAAATCATCACCTTGATGAAAAACTAGCAATCGGGCATCTTGGTGACACCAATAAAATAGAAAAAATAGAAAAATCAAAAAAATGGTATAGAGAAATAATTCATCCAACAATGAAAACCACCTCAGTGGTGCTTTGGATAAGTACCATGGTGAAAAACTAGCAAACATGCGCCATGTGTAGTTAGTCTTTGCTCCATCATCTACTATCATTCTATCTAATTTTTCCATCCCTGTCCATAACCATTCACACATATTCCATTCCATAATAAAAACTTGCACCATAATAAGGCTTAGTCACCTTTCTAATGGGCTAAAAATGTTGATGTTTGACGTCTTCCACTTCCCATATCCATCCATAATAAATTTCTCCCATCCAATCACATCCATAATAAGTTAGTCCTATAACTGACTAGGGGAAAATCCTTGAATTAGGTTTATAGGGTATCCTTGACATGGTATCAATATTCCAAAACATTCCAAAAATCCAAAAACATTCATAAAACTAAAAAAAAACACCAAAACTCCAAAAATAGTGTCAATCATCGAGTCCATGTATGTATTAGTCCAGTATGTTGAACTACATTGTCTCTGCACTTTATGTAGGAGAGGACATCATCGATGATACCCCAAGGCATTAGGTCAGTCCCTTAAGTGTTTTCTTAACAAATAATCTTTCCATCAATCCACATTCCTTAATAAACCATCCCTTTTCAAGGTTGATCAAACTATGTTGTCTATGTGCTTTATGTAGGCAAGGCCATCATCGATGAGCCCTTAAGGCATTAGGTCTTTCCCTTAGGTGTTGTATTAGCAAATTGTCAGTTCATCACCATCCACTATTCATAATAATCTATCTATGGTTAATTTCAATTGAGCCACATTGTCTTTGACCTTTACGTAGGCAAGGCCATCATCGATGAGCCCCTAAGGCGTTAAAGGTCAATTACTTAGGGTCCATTGAGTCAATTCTATCACAATCCATGTTTCATAATAATTGTCCCTTGATAATTTTGACACTTTGATTAGACACAAACATGTATTCCATAAAGAACCGAGTTTAAAATATCTTGAAACAATAAAATGAACTATCCAACTAGTCTCCAATCCACATTGATCAATTGGCTCAAACATCAACAATCCTTATTAGCTATCAAATAGTCTTATACAAAACATTTCACCATCGGGATCCCTGGTCTTATAAGATATGCCTTGTTTCTGAAACCAGACTCAATCCTACCAAATTGTCTTATACAGGTAGTTGCATTGTCAAAACCAGATCCCTAGTATTATACAACGTGCTTCCTTTCCTAAAACCATACACTATCACTATCTAGAATCTGATCATATAATTTGGCAAAAGATCTAAATGATTGTTGACTATGTTGATCTAGTTTTTCTTATCAATTTTTAATCTTATTTATCTTTGGTCATGTTACTATGCCCCTCGAGGAAGTCCACAAGTGATGAGAGGAGCAATGATGGATCATGACCTTTTTCTCTTTGATTTATATCTGCAATTTATCTTGGTAATATGATGGGAAATTGCGTTCCTTGTGTGTGGTTGAGGTTCTATTTGGCATAATCAAAACATCCTATATGAGGAAAAGTTCATCTAATGCTTTCTCACATCGGGACTATCATGCTTTGTGGTCAATTCCTCACATATTCAAACAAGGTTTTGTAGTTACTAGTCTATGCCTTGGCACTCCTTGTCTTTCATGTGTTTGCTTTTGCAAGGGATAACCTATCACACCTTGGTCTATGTCATACCTTGGTGTTCTTTATCCATTTCCATATTAAATATTCTATGATGATAATTATTCAATAAAAGAAAAACTCAACATCTATCAGCAAGATCTTATCCCATTTCATCAAATCTAACTATTCTTCAATTCTTATTAACATTTTCTTCTAGCTAACATTTCTTCCACCAGTCCTCACATTCATGCATATTGGGGCAAGTCTTGAACCGAGTTTTCCTAATTATTCTTTGACACAATGCTCAAAATCGCATTGTATCAAACAGGGGGAAAATGTAGACACTAAAAAATGTCTTGAGCTTGCAAGCAACATTTTATCACTAATTCACCTTCCCTCTTACATAATTAATTAAGTTTAATTATTTCCTAAAGTTGTGTTCTATTAATTAGATAATTCTTAATTATTTAATTCATTCATTCTATCTGTATTCATCTCTTAATTAATTTAAATAAATGTTAATTTATTTAAATTATGTCACTAATTATCCTTTTTCTCCTATAATTAAATAAATTCTTATTTATTTAATTATTTAGCTTTTTTCCTCCTATAATTAAATAATTGTTTCTAATTATTTAATATTTTGCATCCCACCTTTCTTCTATAATTAAATAATTACTTTTAATTATTTAATTATTCATTTTTCTTCTCCTAAATTAAATAATTGCTATTGTTATTTAATTTTATTTCTCCTTAGCTAAGCCCTAAATCTCAACTAATTTCTTGAGTTTTGGCCCATCCTTCCCATCCTTATCTCTTTTCTTCTCAATTAATTTTATCTATTGATCTTCATATTGTTAGGGTTAGAAAGGCAGATATCTAACAATTAAATGTAGATTTAAGTAATAAACAGATAAACTAAAAACACAAAATAAATTATAACACAAAGAATTTAACATGGTTCACCCAATCCGGGCTACATCCACCAAACCACAGCCATCCAATGATTTTATTATCCAGTGCAAAACCTATTACCATCTTGCGAATAATCGCGTTTTTCATTATACTATAACGCCCATCCTAACCCCCTTTTAAGAAGTTTAGAAGCTTCCAGATTTGGGTTCTACAAAGTAGGATTTTTCTTTTTTCGTTGATTTTTTACTTTTTTAGTGATGATGTGAAAAAGTCTACCATGGGCTATACAATATAGCATGATCAGTCACCACATACCAACAATCTCCCACTTGGAGATTGATCAGGCTCCACACCAACACAATCTCCCACTTGGAGACTAATCTTGGACGACATTGTTGCAATTATAGCTCCCACTGGAAATAAGTACCTTGGACCTTGATACTCTGTTATACTTGAATTCAACCTTGAAGGCCAACCAAATCTGAAGAGGAGCTCAGCTTCTTCCTTATCACCGCCTTCATAAAGATATCCACTAGATTGACATATGTATGTATCTTGTCTAGCTTGATATGTCCATCCTCCAACACCAGCCGAATGAAATGATATCTTAACTGTATGTGTTTTGTTTTAGAATGCAAGGCAAAATTCTTTGCAAGATGTATAGCACTTTGGCTGTTTGTAAACAAGTAATTTACAGCCTGTTTTTTTCCCAATTCATCCATGAAAAGTTGCAACCATATCATCTCCTTTGCCGCCTCTGTTGCAGCAACATACTTTGCCTCTGTGGTGAATAAAGCAACCACCTTTTGCAACCAAGAAATTCAACTCACTGCTGTCCCACCAACCGTAAATACATAACCTATGGTACTCTGCCTGGTATCTATATCCCCTTCCAAATCTAAGTCAATGTAGCCTTTTAAATCAGTATTAGAGCCCCCAAAACATAAACATTTATTGGATGTACCTCTCAAGTACCTGAGAATCCATTTTACTGCATTCTAATGCTCAACTCCAGGATGACTCAAATACCTGCTAACAACTCCTACGACATGTGCAATATCCGGTCTCGTGCATACCATGGTGTACATTAAACTTCCTATAGTTGAAGCATATGGTATCTTGGACATTTTTTCTTCCTCCTCTTGTGTCTTTGGACACATATCCTTAGTCAATTTAACATGACTAGGCAAAGGTGTGCTGATAGCTTTTGCATTCTCCATATGAAATCTCTGCAACACCTTTTCAACATAATTAGCCTAAGATAAAAAAAATTGTTGTTTTTCCTATCTCTACAAATTTTCATACCAAGGATTTGTTTTGCTGCCCCCAAATCCTTCATAGCAAAATATTTTGCTAACTATTGTTTTAACTCACTTATGTGATCCATGTTAGACCCTGCTACAAGAATGTCATCAACATATAAACATAAAACAATGTAGCTGTCATTATCCAACCTTTTAAAATAAACACAATGGTCAGAATTACACCGGTTGTAGCCTTGCTCAGCCATAAAACTATCAAATTTCAAGTACCATTGTTGAGGTACTTGCTTCAAGCCATATAAACTTTTCTTCAATCTGCACACTAGTTTCTCCTTACCTTTGACCTCAAATCCTTGTGGCTATTCCATATATATCTCCTCTTCCAAATCACCATGGAGAAAGGTTGTTTTAACATCAAGTTGTTCTAAATGAAAATCTTCAGCAACCACAATACTTAAAACAATATGAATAGAATTCATTTTAACAACTGGAGAAAAAATCTCATCAAAATCAATACCCTTTTCCTGTGCAAATCCCTTTACAACTAATCTGGCTTTAAATCTCTTCTTACCTCCATCCTCCTCTTTTAGCCTATAAACCCATTTTTTTAGTAAGCCTTTATACCTTAATCCAACTTGCATAATTCCCAAGTCTGATTTTTCAACAAGGAGTCCATTTCTTCTTCCATTCCATGCTCCCACTGAACCTTGCTATCCACCTACATAGCTTCATCATAATATTCTGGTTCACTAGCATCAGTTAACAAAATAGTATACAAAGAGGGAGAGAATCTTTTTGGAGGTCTACTTATCCTTGAAGATCGTTTAACAGGAGTTTGTGGTATTTGTTATTGTTGCTATTTCCCGGCATAAGGAACCACTGAAACATCATTGTTTGGAATATCATCCAACACTACATAATCATTTTTTTTCTTCTCATGCTACAGCAATAGATCTTTGTACAAAACTTTCTCATTGAATATGACATCCCTAATTCTCACAATTTTTTGATCTTCAAAATCCCAAAGCCTATAACCAAATTCATCAATGCCATATCCAAAAAATATACATTTCTTTGATTTTGCATCAAGCTTGGTTCTATTTTCAGAATCTACATGTGCAAATGCTTCACAACCAAAGGTTTTGAGAAAATAATAACTCACCTTCTTACCTTTCCATGCTTCCTTTGGAATACCACAACCCAAAGGATTAGAGGGACCTCTATTAATTAAATAAACAAAGTGTTTACAAATTATACAATTTTAAAGGCAGCCCAACATGCAATCTCATAGTTCGCACTCCATTATTGTTCTATTCATGCTACCACTCCATTTTCCTGTGAAGTCCTTGGAACCATTTTTTGTCTATAGCTACCATTAGAGGAACAATAATCTTCAAACTCTTTGTTGCAATACTCACCACCATTATCAGATCTGAGACATTTTAGCTTTTTACCCGTCTCATTCTCAACCAAGCTTCTCCATTTTTTGAAAGTTTCAAATACATAAGATTTCTCCCTAAGGAAATAAATCCATACATTCCTAGTTGCATCATCAATGAATGTAACATAATACAGAGAGCCACCGAGAGAAGATACCTGAGCTGGTCCCCATACATCCATATGCACAAGCTCCAATTTATCATCTTTCTTTTGCTTCCCATCCTTGAGAAAACTTACTCTCTTTTGTTTTCCATACACACAAATTTCACAGAAATCCATATTAACACATTTAAGACCTGGTAAAACATTATTTGAATGAAGTACTTTCATACCTTTTGCATTCATATGCCCAAGTCTATTATGCCACAGTGTTGATTCAAAGTCCACAACAACTGTATGATCTTCTACCTGTTGAACTACAACAACTGTTCCTGAACATTGACCTTTTTTTGTAACAATTAAAGTAGAAGGAACAGTATGACCTGTACAAAGATATAAGGTGCCTACTTTCACACCTTTTGCTACCACTAAGGCACCCTTTGTGACCTTCCAGTTTTTATCACTAAATGTAACAACACAACCTTCATCATCTAGTTGCCCTATTGAAATTAAATTTTTGCTTAACTTTGGAACATGCCTTACCTCATGTTGTAGACAATGATTCCCATTTTGCAACTTAATCTTGATTCTTCCCTTTCCAACAATCTGATAGGGTTCGTTATCTCCTAAATAAACTATCCCAAAATCCCCTTGGACATAATCAAGAAAATAACTTCTATGGGGGGTAGCATGAAATGAAGCCCCTGAATCTAACACCCAAGAATCATCAGCATTATCAAGGGAAAGAATCAAAGCAT
This sequence comes from Sequoia sempervirens, assembly GCA_007258455.2. Classification (NCBI taxonomy): domain Eukaryota; kingdom Viridiplantae; phylum Streptophyta; class Pinopsida; order Cupressales; family Cupressaceae; genus Sequoia; species Sequoia sempervirens. Next base: position 221,937,399 of record VDFB02105785.1, on the reverse strand, counting down.
CCTCATCAGATTTATTACTTACCACATTTTCCTCTTTACTTCCTTCCTTTTTGTCTCCTTTATTTTTCTGAGACCAACAATCTTTCTTTAAATGACCCGGCTTATCACAGTACCAACAATCCCTCTTGTCTCTAGATTGGGACCTTATGTCCTTTGATTTTCCTCATGACTTCCCATGATTTCCAGAATTGTTTCCTCTCTCCTTTGTTCTGCCCCTACTTTCCGCATTCAAAACACTGCCTGATGTGGATGTTCCACCTGAGCTTTTCCTACGAATTTCCTCGCTCAAAATAACACCAACATCATCAAGTTTCAATGTATTTGAACCAAAAATAGAATTGCTAACAGCCATTACCAAGCTATTCCATCTTTCAGGAAAAGAACACAGAATCAAAAGAGCCCTAACTTCTTCATCAAAGTTTACCTTTACAAAAGTTAATTGACTGGTGACCATATTAAACTCATTTAAATGATCAGTAACTAACCCACCTTCTACCATTTTCATATTAAATAAACGCTTCATAAGAAATACCTTATTCGAAGTGGAAGGCTTTTCATATAACTTCGCTAGGGTTTCCATCAACTCTTGAGTTGTCTTTGCTTTTGTAATATTGAACGCCACCGATTGTGCCAGGCATAAACGAATACTGCCAAGAGCCTTTCTATCCAAAATATCCCAGTCCTTATCAGACATTGCTTGGGGTTTCTTGGTTTTCCCTTCCAATGGCCGCCATAAATCCTTCTGATAGAGGTAGTCCTCCATCTGCATCTTCCATAACTGATAGTTCTACTCATTAAACTTCTAAACCTTCTTACCCTCGTTTTCCATTACTCCCACTCAACTGTGAGACCTTCCTGTAGACGATAATCGAAACACAACCTGCTCTGATACCAATTGTTAGGGTTAGAAAGGCAGATATCTAACAATTAAATGCATATTTGAGTAATAAGCAGAGAAACTAAAAACACACAGAATAAATTATAACACAGATAATTTAACGTGGTTCACCCAATCCGGGCTACATCCACCAAATCGCAGCCATCCAATGATTTTATTATCCAGTGCAAAGCCTATTTCAATCTTGCAAATAATCGCATTTTTCATTATACTGTAACACCCATTCGAACCCCCTTTTAACAAGCTTAGAAGCTTCCAGATTTGGGTTCTACAAAGTTGGATTTTTCTTTTTTTGTTCTTTTTTCCTTTTTTGATGATGACGCTAAAAAGGAAAAAGGATACATGCCAGGGTGTACAGTTGATCTATTTAGGATCTAGGACTAGTTGCTTACAGAATGCTTAACGTTAAAAGATCAATTATTACAACGCTTAACTTAAATGATTACAAATTAAATGCTCAAATGAAATAATGAACATAACATAAAATAAATGCCAAGATAAACTGAGAAAGAAAAGAGAGAAGAAATAGAGAGACGAAACCAAAATTGATAACGGAGTTCGTCCCTAAGCACTACGTCTCCGGGTCCCTCTCCAATGGAGGACCGATCCGATTAGCTCCAAATTCAATAACAATGGCTTCGAGATTGTCTCCTTCAAGCATTCAGCAGCATGACAGTACTCTGATATGCAGAAACATCTTCAAGAACTCTCGAGCATTCTCTCGCTATCTCCACCTGGAATTCCAAATCAAAGCCTACCCCCTCCTTTTATACAAGAAATTTTCCTAATATGGCTTAACCACTTAATTAATTACATAATCTCCCTCTATCAGTTCGTATCAGGTCTGTTTTGGCTTCTGAAATCAGATGGTTGAGGGATATCTTGTTTGTTTTGGCTTATTTAGCCATTTGTTTATGGTTCGGCCTCTAATAATTCAACAAAATCAACTGTTGCCATTGCATATTTCGGAGAGTTTGCGTGGTCCACCGGTATACTATCCTTTCGGTAAAGGGGTGGTCGGCGGTTCCAACCCCGCCGGCCACGCCTTATACTCCATCCGCAAGTTTTAAAACTACAAAAACAAACGCGTCCATGTTCATTATTGGCGCCTATGTTTGGTATAACGGCCACCGGCTCGGCCGTTTCTCTACAGGTCGCGGGGTCGAGCACGCAACACTATTTTTAGCAATGTTTTGTTTAACAAACTCAGAAATCCGCGGACGAGCAGAAGACAGTCAGACTGCCACGTGTCATCGACCTATTGGTTGATCACTATAGATGTGTTCTCTGACTCGGATGACGTCCACTGACTGTGTGCCACGTGTCAGGACGCTACTGACCGAAGGTGCTGACTAGCCATCCACGTGTCGAGTTCTAATTCGCCGACTATGCCAAGTCACCTGCCGACTGGATACCAACTGTCCGCCACGCATGCGTACGGAGTGCCTTGTCGACAGTACGGACAGACACGTGTCGCTTGCTGATTGGTCCGTACGATCTGAGTCACCTGCCACGTGTTGGGTCAAAATTCGTCCACGTTGATTCCGTACAGTACGGACGATCTGCTGACGTCATTATCCGTACAGTCAGCACAAAAGTCAACTGGAAACTTTGACCACTGATAACTTTCACGTATGATGTCGGATTTCGACGAAACGAACGCCATCGGAATCGTCTCGACAAGCTCTCTTCACGATGACGCCAGCTCGGCCAATTTTGAGATGATTATTTTTTCACCTTTCTCTCGATCAAGCTAGTTTGATCAAAGTTTGACCGGCCGTGAACTTGCAATAAACGGAGTCCTTTTCAATCTGCCTGCTGCGCTGGAATCAGGATGTCGCTCTTCTGATGGAGCTGAAATATGGAGCCTTGAGAACACTTTAATTTTCAGCTAAAAAATTGTCCCCGGATCGAGGCCTCCCCACTGAGAGCTTTAGGACCTCCGAAAGCTTGATTACTTGGAAAGTAAGTGAGGGTAAAGTTCCCTCACTTTACCAATCTCCATCCATCTTGCTTTGCTTGGATGCATCCCCTTCAGGCCCACTCTGAGGTACTCAACATTTCCTCTTCGTGAAGTTCTGACATTCCTGTCGAGAATAACATCTTCTGGCAACTCTGACATGTACTCTGGTGAAGGGTCATCAACTGATGGAACTTGAATGTCTAAGACTTCATCTAGGATCATTGGAGGCTCATACAGTTTCAAATTCTCAACATTGACAACCGAGTAAATATGCATGTATGGAGGAAGATTGAGGCGGAAGGCATTAGTACCAATCTTCTCAAGGATCTCAAAAGGACCATATCTAATTGGCTTAAGCTTTTTACCTTCACCTTGCATCCTTTCCTTGCTGATATGTAACCAAACTCTGTCTCCAACCTGAAAATGATGATCAGTGCGATGCTTGTCATGGCGAACCTTGTATTTTGCTTGGCTTTGTTCCAACCGTGCTTCCACTGCCTGATGAATTGCTTGGACTTTCTGGATGAACTTCAAAGCCTTCTCTGCATCATGGCGTCCATCTTCAACATCATCTTTCCCAAAAGCAAAATCCATCGATGTCTTGGGCACATAACCAAAGCATGTCTCAAAAGGAGACCTTTTAGTAGAAGAGTGTGCTGCATGGTTGTAGGCATGCTGCACATAATGAAGACTCTCATCCCACAACTTAGGATGCTTACTACAGTAACCTCTGAGTAGATGCACAACTGTCCTGTTTACAACCTCTGTCTGTCCGTCGGTCTGCGGATGGAAGGCTGTACTCTTCTTCAGTTTAGTGTCCATGAGTCCCCACAAAGTTGACCAAAATTCCCCCAAGAATCGAGAATCTCGATCCGATACAATAGAAGTAGGCAACCCAAAATGAACCCATACAAATTGAAAGTACAAATGAGCTGTTTGTTCAGCAGTGACTTGCTTTTAACATGGCATTAAGATACACATTTTGCTGAACCGATCAACTACTACATACAGATAATCATGTCCCTTCCTAGACATAGGTAACCCCCCTACAAAGTCCATTGACACACTTTCCCATGGACGAGAAGGTACAGGTAGAGGTGTGTACAAACCCAATTTCATGTTACTAGGCTTACTAGTTGCACACATAACACAACCTCTAATATACTTAGTTACAGTTTCTTGCATACAAGGCCAATAACAATATTTCTGCAGCTGAGTCAATGTTTTGTTTACCCCAAAGTGTCCTGCAATCAATGAGGTATGTGCTTCTCTAATCACCTATGCTTGTTCATCTTTTGGACACAATTTACCCAAGTGATATAACAATTTATCCCGCACATAATAATCTTTCTCTTCTACATGTTTACCATTCATTAAAGCAGCATAGATATCCTTAAAGTTCTCATCATTAGCATATTGTTCTGAAAACTTTCATGAACCATAGAACTATTCTGAAGGATTATCAAATCATTCATCATAGGAGGTCTAGAGAGCATGTCTCCTACTTTGTTATGGGTACCTTTCTTATACTTAATAACCAAATGAAACTGTTGTAGAAAACCCATCCACCAAAAGTGCCTACTTTGTTGCAGCTTAGTTTGTGAGTGCAAATATTGAAGTGGCTGGTGATCGTGTGGATTACAGTTTCTTTCCCCATTATGTAATGTTTCCATTTTTTAACACTCTGAACTAAAGCATAAAGTTCTTTATCATACGTGGGATAGTTACTTACTGCTCCTGAAAAAGTTTCAGAGTGGTAGCAAATTGGTTTACCTCCTTGCATGAGTACTGCTCCCATGGCAAACCCACTCGCATCTGTCTCGATCTCAAATGGTTGATGTAGATCTGGTAAGGCCAAAACTGGTGCGGTGCTCAACTTTCCCTTCAAAGTGTCGAAAGCCTTCTGTTGCGGACCTCCCCACTGAAAAGTTGCCTTTGTACTGGTTAATGCATGTAATGGTGATGCTATAAAAGAGAAGTTTGCAATAAACTTTCTCCAGTACTGAACTGCACCTAAGAAACTTCTGACCTCTGTGACTGTACTTGGCTTAGGCCATTTTACAATAGCTTCGACCTTCGCAGGGTCTACTTTCAATTGACCACTCCCTACGACATAGCCTAAGTACACTAAGGATGTCTTAGCAAATTCGCATTTAGACATCTTTACATACAATTTTTCTTTTCTCAATACATCAAAGACTTTCTTTACATGACTTACATGATCTTTCAAAGTTCGACTGAATACCTCAGATTTATCATCTTCTTTGGCTTTTACAAGCATCAATACAAAGTTTTTACTTGAGTTGACCAACCTCTTCATTTGACCAGCATTAACTAGTGTAAGATTAGTCTTCACCTTATGTGCCCGTACAATGTATTCTACCCCATCTTTAAAAAGATGATACTTATTCTCCCCTATAAAAGATTGCTTTTCTGTCATAAAGATAAGGACTCCCTAACACAAGCCCACAAATATCCAAAGGGACCACATCGACTTCTACCTCATCTACAAAGTTTGCAGTGATAGCAAATCTCAATTTACACTGTTTAGTTACTTGTAGTTGAGCATCATCGCAAACCCATCCAAGTGGATATGGTTTCGGATGAGGTGTTGTAGCCAAATTAAGTTTCTTTACAACTTCTTCAGATATTAAGTTGACTTGTGAACCCGTATCAAACAGAGTATCAACCTTAGTGTGTTTTGTTACAACACGAATGTGAAACAATTCATTTCTTTGCTTATCAACCTTAGGAGAAGATTCTTTACTTGTACTTGCACTGGCATTAGAAAAACTTGCAACAGATGAGAGAGATATACCTTTCCTCTTTACCTTGGATTCCGGTAGCAACAATCTTTGTCTCATCTCCGGAGTCTGAACCAAGATCTTGTTGAATCACTGCAGTAGTCTTCTTTCCTTTATTACCTCCAAATCTTTTCGGCCTCAACTCAGGATGAAGCTTCCAACATCTCGAATCATCATGCCCCTCTTTCTTGCAATGGGAACATGTGGGTTTCTCACCCTCTTTCTGAGCTGTAGCTGTCTTCTTCCCTTTGCCTTTATCTTTGTCTTTGTCTTTCCCTTTAGACTTACCCTCGAACTTAGATGGCTTCTTGGAAAAGTTATCACTAAAAGTATTCTTACCCCTAGACTCTAAATGAGTAGCTTGAACAGACACCTCGTCTAGATTGTTGGGACTCAACATCAAAATAGTGTGCCTAAGGTAAGAATGTAAACCACCAATATACTTAAGTAATGTGTCTTGGGTATACAAGGGAACATTAAGAGCAATGGCCCGTTTCCTAAACTCATGCGTATACTCCTGGACAGACTGCCCCTTACCTTGTCTAAAGGTTTGCCAATTCATGGTTAACTGTTGCATGTAACCTAAAGGGTAGAATTGTTTCCTAAGGGCAGCAACAAACTCCATCCAATACATATTAACATGACCACGGCGAGCAATTTCTTCATGAGTTTTACTATCCCACCAGGTGAGAGCTGTACCTCCCAACCGGAGAGTTGCTAATTGAATCCTAGAAGCATCTTCTACTAGGCCTTGAATCCTACAGTATACTTCTACTTGTTGGACCCAATCGTCTAACTTCTCAGCATTTAACTCCCCACAGTATTTAGGTAACTCAAATTTTACATCAAGCTTAATTACAGGCTTAGATTTTCTTTTAAATGGATTTACATTAGAAGAAGGAGAAGGAGAAGGAGGAGAAGAAGGAGGAGAAGAAGAAGAGGGAGAAGATGGAGGAGAAGGAGTTTTTGGAGCTTTCCCCTCTGTGTCTTTCTGATCTTCCTGCTTCTTGTGCTTTGAAGAACCTCCCTTTTCGTGCTTCTTCTTTTCAGCATAAAGTTCGTCCACCATTGCCTTCATGTCAAGAAATAGCTTCTGGAAATCCTTGACACTGAGCTCTGAACTTTGTCCACCTTCTTTTGCTTCCATCTGTGACAGATGATTAACTCTTCGTCTTCCGATTTCTGGATTGTACTCTTCAAGTTCTCCTTCGCCTCGTTGCAACCTGGATCTCGTTAGCATTCAAATTGCAATACAAGCCACACACAAAGCTCTGATACCAACTTGAACTATTTAGGATCTAGGACTAGTTGCTTACAGAATGCTTAACGTTAAAAGATCAATTATTACAACGCTTAACTTAAATGATTACAAATTAAATGCTCAAATGAAATAATGAACATAACATAAAATAAATGCCAAGATAAACTGAGAAAGAAAAGAGAGAAGAAACAGAGAGACGAAACCAAAATTGATAACGGAGTTCGTCCCTAAGGACTACGTCTCCGGGTCCCTCTCCAATGGAGGACCGATCCGATTAGCTCCAAATTCAATAACAATGGCTTCGAGATTGTCTCCTTCAAGCATTCAGCAGCATGACAGTACTCTGATATGCAGAAACATCTTCAAGAACTCTCGAGCATTCTCTCGCTATCTCCACCTGGACTTCCAAATCAAAGCCTACCCCCCTCCTTTTATACAAGAAATTTGCCTAATATGGCTTAACCACTTAATTAATTACATAATCTCCCTCTATCAGTTCGTATCAGGTCTGTTTTGGCTTCTGAAATCAGATGGTTGAGGGATATCTTGTTTGTTTTGGCTTATTTAGCCATTTGTTTATGGTTCGGCCTCTAATAATTCAACAAAATCAACTGTTGCCATTGCATATTTCGGAGAGTTCGCGTGGTCCACCGGTATACTATCCTTTCGGTAAAGGGGTGGTCGGCGGTTCCAACCCCGCCGGCCACGCCTTATACTCCATCCGCAAGTTTTAAAACTACAAAAACAAACGCGTCCATGTTCATTATTGGCGCCTATGTTTGGTATAACGGCCACCGGCCCGGCCGTTTCTCTGCAGGTCGCGGGGTCGAGCATGCAGCACTATTTTTAGCAATGTTTTGTTTAACAAACTCAGAAATCCGCGGACGAGCAGAAGACAGTCAGACTGCCACGTGTCATCGACCTATTGGTTGATCACTGCAGATGTGTTCGCCGACTCGGATGACGTCCACTGACTGTGTGCCACGTGTCAGGACGCTACTGACCGAAGGTGCTGACTAGCCATCCACGTGTCGAGTTCTAATTCGCCGACTATGCCAAGTCACCTGCCGACTAGATACCAACTGTCCGCCACGCATGCGTACGGAGTGCCTTGTCAACAGTACGGACAGACACGTGTCGCTTGCTGATTGGTCCGTACGATCTGAGTCACCTGCCACGTGTTGGGTCAAAATTCATCCACGTTGATTCCGTACAGTACGGACGATCTGCTGACGTCATTATCCGTACAGTCAGCACAAAAGTCAACTGGAAACTTTGACCACTGATAACTTTCACGTATGATGTCGGATTTCGACGAAACGAACGCCATCGGAATCGTCTCGACGAGCTCTTCACGATGACGCTGCTTCTGTCGATTTCTGAGATGATTATTTTTTTCACCTTTTGGACGCCCCTGAAGCTAGTTTGACTGAAAGTTTGACTGGCCGTAACTTGCACAAACGGAGTCCTTTTCGACCCGTTCAAGTTGCGTTGGAATCATGACGTTGTTCTCTTTCTGATGGAGCTGAAATCTGGAGCATTGGGAACACTTCAATTTTCACTGAAAAATTGTCCCCCGAATCAACAGTATACCATGGGTTGTACAGTATAGCATGATCAATCAACACATACCAACACATACCTCAACATTCAATCCTCACCCTTAATTTGAATTGGGATTTCTATAAAAGCAAGCTTTCAATTCATTTTGAGGCTAACCACAATCTTTGAAGTTTTGCTATCATATTGCTATCTTGAGATATTGTCACTACATCAAGCCTATCATACAAATTGCATAATACAAATCTAAGAACAAACAAAGCAAAATGGAGAAGAGCAATGAAGGTGATTCAATTATGGCATATGAATTGAGGTTTATTGCTTTATTATTTGGATTCCTATTTTCCTTTGTGCTTCATTATTAGATTAGGATCTTCATGGCTTGAATTAGGTAGTTTTGTGGTTGCTATTATTGATTCATGCTTATTTCGCTGAATTTTCCCTATCTACACATACAAATCATAATACACCCACAAAAAATCAAACAACATTCCAAGTAGAATAAAGGCCACTAATATAGAAATATTGGAAGAGGAATTGTTTTTTAATTCTTTCTCCTCCTAAAACTCTAGGCCATATCCTTCTAACACCCAAAGATGAAATTCTCTTGGTGGTGTTGATTACAAGTATAATCTAGCTTTTTTACATTAATACAAGAAGAAATGTTAGCTAATGACCTATTCCACCTATTTATTATCATGTTCATCCATATATATCTCAGTCATATATGTAATGGATTAAATTCTATGTAATGCCAATTAGGGGGACTTATTGTAGGCAAGAGTCTGATCTCATTAGCTAGTTGTCAGGTTTTATATTAGGGGTTGGGCTTATAAATTAGGGTATTTATATTTCTAGAGCCTGATAAAGATATATGATACCATATCCTTCATGAACTAGGGTTCAAAACTATAAATTAGGGGTTCTTAGATTTGATTGTTTAGACTACATTATTCTATTTTTTTAATCTCAATAGAGTTTGAATTTCCCTTCATTTTAATGTTTCATAGATTTATCTTCCTTTAGGCTTTGTGATTCATTGTGTGACCTTAATTTCACTCATTTTACTCAAACTTGGTTAAGCTTCTAAAGTTATTCATATCTAATTACTTCTAGTTTTCTTTCTTTTACATATCTAAGAGTGATTTAGAGTACTTCATCTTTTTAATTCTCATAGTGATATTGATTTTTTCATGTCATGAGCTACTTAGGACCCTAATCTTCCTTTGCAAATAAGTGATCATATAAACCCTAACATGGATTCCCTCAATGATAATGAAATAGTTTTTGATGCTCATTATTATGTGCTTCATTTTCTTATTCTATTTTCTACGTGATTCCATTAAATTAGGTTATTCCATTTTCAAGGTGATTCACATGATTATTTTTATTAATGAAGTAATATTTAATGATGCATAAGGATATGTTACAAATTGATTCTAATTTTATGATTGGAAATGGTGTTCATAAGGAATTATAATATTATCAAATGTGATTGCTATGATTAATTGAATTAGGTGATGAATATGATTTAATGGTCATGATACAAATGCATATGAAATTAATTTATGTTTTCAATCACCTAGATCTAATTTAATCATCCAATCAAAAAATATCATCCCAACATGATCCAAGCTAATCTGTCCATATTTAATATATTAATCAATCTATAGACAATGCAAAAATACCATAAGCAATGCAAAAATAAAATATCTAACATTATAACCACAAGTCATAACATAAAATATCCAAGGGATATATAGTCAAATAGCATAAAATATGTCATTGAAGAATGGGTTGAAACACTACTATTCAAATACAATATTAGTGTGCCATAATCTAAAACATAACTAAAAAATTGAACATCTCATAATCCCAACAAGGGTCTATGAATTATCAATCATTCTTAGTATTAATTTTTTAAATCCATCAATTCAAACATCTAACTATAAGTCTATCACAGCATGGTAAAATACCACTTTTTAAAGATGTTTTCATGCTACCCAGTCTTTTAAAATAAGGTGTGAACATGAAGAAGATGAGTGATCTTACACTCTCCCCCAAAGGCTTGGGATTCCTCGTGGAAGTACCTCAAAAGTGATGCAAATAACCCATCATTTGACCATGGAAGAAAGATTATCATTCCAAAAGGAGGGATTTTTATAATCTAGGAAAATCAACATAAAATAAGACTTGGTATTTCTTCTACTATGGTGTGTATACAAACATGACTTTGAATTTATCCAAGAATACATAACTAAATACTTTGTGTTACTAAGAAACATGTGACCAAGACTTAAATCTAGCATACGAGTCACCACATGGGTCATATAAAGGAAAGGATCATAAAATGTATTAAAATTCTGATGAATCCTAAAACTATAATATGAAACTTTTTGAATTTTTGATTTTTTCTTATTTGCCATACATATTAACAAACAAAATTTTTGGCATCATGGTTAAGAACTATCCCATGCATCAATTCAAAAGGCATGATTCTCTCTCAAAACCACAATAAAAATCAACTTCTTTGATACTTAGCTTACACATACTCAATCTTATAAGTCTTGCGTATAAACATTAAGATGGTTCTCCCATATCGCATTATGATACTTCAGAAAATGAACTTATTAGAGGGTTTTAGTACTCAAACACATATAAGGAATTCAAAGATTCAGGAATATACATGACTAGAAATTGAGTCAACTTGTAGTCATAACATCAATATCTAAGTTCTTGTGGTATTAAAAAGTATTATATTTTTAAGGAGTGATATAACACATTCCTGGCACCGTAAAATGGGATTAGACCTTTAAGAATTTAAAGGAACACATAATCCTCATCTATTTACATGTCTGAAAACCATGACTTCTATGGAATCTTCCAAACCACCTTCTCCCCACCTTTTTCATCCTACTAGGGTCCCTCTTTCAAGATCACAAATATTAATACAAATAAAATTTCATATATACCACCAATAGTATTAAATAATAGGCCCAAAAAAAACATAAATATCAATGATAAAAGGTTTATTAACTAAAGTACACATGGAATATTTAAAATAAAATAAAATTCAAGTGTGGCCATCAAAGTAAAAAATTTAAATTCAATCAAAGTTTAATTAAATGAGTCCTTGAGGAAATAGACCATATAAAATTAATTGGCCAAGTAGCCCAATATACTAAAATTTTGCACTATTGATACAAATTTGAATATTTAAATTTAAATAAATAAATAAATATAATTAAATCAATCAAATAATTTAAAATAATTAACTAATCCAACAATCTCAGAGAAATTGCACACAAATCACATCATGGATTAATCAAGCCACTAAAATGGGAGAGGGGAATTGGTAGACTTAAGATTATGATCTAGAATTAATTCCTAATTCAAATAACCACTTGCCACTCATGATCTAGGATGGGTGCCATGGCCAAAGGAAGAAAGGCTAGTGTCAACATATAAATTGTGTAAGATTATCTATGGGATGTTAATTTCAATTACAATTTATTTCAAATGCTCATTACGGTTTGTGAATTTCTATCCTAAAATCATAAATCACCACCATAATAAAAGTCACCCAAGAAATGATTTTCTTGTGCCTTGCACACATGCCCTATTGAAAATGAGGACCTCCCTCTTTTCTTTTCTTGCTTTGCTTTGGTTTTGTTTTAGCCTCGCCTTTTTGCTCCTTTTCTTGTCTTAAAATTTTAAGTTAGTCATTGGTTTAGTTTGAAGAGGTTGCGGGAATCTCCCTGTTGTAATATTTCTCCTTTGCAAGTATTTCCATTTTGTGAGTTTGTTTTAACGAAAATCAACCTTTTGATTTTGTTGGTTCGAAGTCTTGTAGTCTCCTAAGTCTTGCAATCTCCCAAATCTTGGATTTCCCAAAGTCTACAAGATGTTTATCTCCATAGAAGGTTTAGGCTTGCACAAATTTCACTACAGGTTTCTTGTGTGGATTTTCTCGCAGTGGCTTCACAACCTCTCATTCCAGTGGAACCTAAATCCTTGCATGCCTTGACTTTCCACACTTCAGTTGAAACCCTAATTTAGGGCACTACTAGTGCCTAACACACTGTCATTTAAGAACATTTATTACAATGGGTTGCTCAAGGGGTAAAAATAGGACCTTTCATTTTTATTTGGCACCTTTGGCACTAAGCATTTGTGAGCATTTGAGCTTGTGGGTGCTTGAGATTGATTTTTTTTCTTCTACTTGACCCAAGGAGATTTTGCATCCCCCTATCAAGTTGATCCCTACTAAATTTGACGTTGGTTTACTAAATTCTTCTCATATTTTTTTTCATCTCATTTCTCATTTTATGGCTTTTCTAAGAGAGTTTCAAACTTAGAAATTTTCACAAAGTCGGCTATGCGAAAATCGTTCCTGTGGATTCCTTAAGCAACCATTCCTATACGATTTGGCTTTAAGAAAAAAATTTCCACATGACTTGAAACCTGAAAAGGGGTCCCTTTGCAAGGATTCTATTGAGATATTCCCTTTGTGGGGATCCCATCCCTTGACATCCACACACAAATTTCTCATAGCTTATCAATGTTCGCATTTCCAAAAAATTTGCACCTACTCCAAATCTACAAACCCAAATCCCCACATTTTTGGTATTTTTGCAAATCATTTTCCTATAGAAATATTGTGGTGGGTTTCTATGCTAAAGCTTCCAAAAAGGATTTTAACTTAAAAACTAGAGGACTGCCAACCTCTGCATGTGCAAATTTTTGCAGACACATCCAAACTTGGGAAAACTAATGAAATTTTATTCTTTGTTTAGAAAATCCATTGTGGGTTTCCTATTGTGTGTTTATGGTGCTCATTTTCCCACAAGGTTTTGTTGTGTCTTCCACACAACACACCCCGCTTAGAATGGAGACCCCCTCTTTTCATTTTTTTGCTTCCGCTAGGTTGGTTCACTTCTGCCTCATTTTTTGTGCCCCTATCTTGAGCTTAGGATGGTCATAGGACTTAAATTTTCCAAATCCATCTTAATCAGGTCATCCACCTAGGTTTCATGAAGTTTCAAGCTTTTGCAAAAATTTCTTTGTGGGTTTCTATCGCTCAAAAGTCATGCCATCCTTCATCGTCTACAAGTCCCTCGTTGTGAGTTCCCTCTTGCGGACTTCCATGTCTTCTCCATCATTTTTGATGGAATTCTCCTCATTCCTTTTCATGATGAAATTTTTGCATCCTGCTCCTGCATACCATTTCTCCACATGGACTCCCACCTAATGTCTTCCATGGGTCATATTTTGGTATTGCCACCAACCAATCGCCTTTCATACTTGCAATTAATGGCGACATTTATGACTAATCGCCTATAAATACTAAGTCGTCAACCTGTCATTTTCATTTGAGGATTTTGAAATTTGAAAGAGCTAAATGTATTCCTACATGCACAAGAAGATTTGAGGACTCCTATAGTGATTGCCTCCTCCCCATGAGAATGTTTGCAGGTATGTATGTCACCCTTCATCCAACATTCATACTAGTTAGGGTTTTGAGGATTTTCGGAATTATAAAATTTCAAGGGTTTGAGTTTTGTGCACGGGTGACCGAAAACCTACTTCACCAAGACATAGAAACATTAAACTTTGAACCCGCAAGTCCTCATTTAGGGATACCCTTATCTCAGCCACTGTATTTAAATGTCATGAAATACTTTGGCCCCTATGCCAGCAATTCCCCACACTCAGACCTCCATGCCCTGAACCGATGAAGAAGTGACTAATTGCACATTCCAGACTCTATGAAATCCCCCATGTGAGAGTCTGTCCTACTTGGGCCATGTCCTAACAGCCGAGCCCCATCGGTCTTTCGCCCTTCGGGCACTGCCTATCCTCTCTCTACTCCCTTTTTAGGTAGCATGTTTAGAATAACTAAGTTTCAGAACCATTACGGGTTTATTGTGCAAAGATCTATTGGCAGGACTCCACTTCACTTATGTTGTTGTCTATGGCAAGAATCAAACAACTATCCACTTTGCAGATCCTACCCCCATCATCACTACTAAATTTCCCAACACGCCACCGAGAAATCAGTCAAGTCATGCGGTCCTACAGATACTTCCTTGCGGGTTTCCTTTCGTGGAAATATGGTCTTCCTTAGTCATTGTTTATGGTGGCAGCCACCATAGCTTCTCACCTTGTGGTTCCCACACCATCCATTGCCGCGATCCTTAAGTGAAACCAAAATCTCAAAATTCCCAAGTCTTAACGCTTTTGGGATCTCCCATGTGGGTCGCTGTCCTCAGAAGTCTGCCTCACCTAAGTCATCTCTAACAAACAACCATATATGATGCCCTGCCTAAATGTCTTACACCCTCCATATTTTTGTGAGCTCTTGGTGACATCAACATGAAGTTTGTGATCACTTTCTTACCCACTCGAGTGAAAATGAAAGAAACTTAAAGGAAAAATGCCTTTGTGGAACTCTATTTGCAAAATGTCGCCCACCCTAAGCTATTGTCTAATTGCAAAATCCTAGCAGATCTCCACCTCATAGCTTTCACACCCGAAGTCTCTGCATTTAACAAGGTGGTGAAACTTTCGAAACGAATGATTGAGCATGACTTCATGATTTCCCACGCACACCAAAAGGGTACAAAACAAAAATGATTGGGTAAAACACCATTGTGGGTTCAGCACTATGGAACTCCACTTGGAGAATGCTGCCCTCCTTAGGTTGTTTCTTACAACGGACTCAAACAGAATTCCCATTGACAAATTCCACATCTTGATTCACCACATGAGCTTAAAAGGTTGATTTAACCAAGGGAAACAACTCCAAGTGCTTCCACCATAAATTTCCTCACATGCTTAATGTTCTCGCACTAGATTTGCTTGACGTTTAAACATTACAGGAATTCCTCATCAGAACTCTTCGTAAGGAACTCTATCCTCTTAGAGTCATTTCTAACAACATTTACCCTGATGGCTTCCGGTAGGCAGAAACCCACACCCCCTGGCCCGTGAGTCTGCAAACTTCACAAATGAACAAAAAATGGTAAAATTTGATGAATATAATGATCTTTCTCAGGTATTTGGATGCATCTAATAAAATTCTGGCATGATTTAATTAGCATCTCTCCCTATTAATTTATCAAATCACTTACTACATGCTTTGTGTGCAGGATTTATGGAACTAGTAGAGAAATTTGACAAAGATAAGAAGATCGCAAGAACTCCAAGAGGGAAAGATGAAAAAAGATCAAATGAAGTATGAATTCCATGGGGTCGAGTGCACCTTAAAGATCACATCCAATTGGGACAAACTGATTGACATAGATTTGGGACATGTCAGTATTGATGAATTCAGATAGAGGGTCCTAGTCAACCCAAGAAAATAAGAGGTTTTGAGGATAAAGCAAAGTGGACTTGCAAAGACATCAGGCTTTCCTCCTGCCCTAATTTCTTGAGAAATGGTCTTCGCATGGTGAGAATTTTATCATGCTCAGAACAGGAGGATAATCACTATCGACAGGAGGGTACTAGTTGATCTTACTCCCATGTCTATTGCAAAGACATTTGGGATCCCTCTATTCAACAAGATCGAGGAGATTGAGAAGGACTATTCCTTGAATGTCTAGAAGGCAGATCCCACTTGGTGCAAGAGAACTATCAACAAAACATGGCTCCTTGAGAAGAGGGGCAGTGTTAAGAACGTTCCCCAAAAGTTATACTGGAGTGACTTCATAGAAGAATCCAATGACCTAGTAACATTATTGAGCAGAGTAATGGGCCTCCCCACTTCCTCACTCTTAAAAGAGTGGATGTTTTATTTTGTGGAGGAAATCCTCAGAGGAGAGGCCCAATTTCATTGGGCTAAGATCATCAGTGAAAATTTGCATCGACAATTTGTTGCAGTAAAGAAAACTCAGGAGTTCTACATGACCTCCTATCTTGTGTACCTTCTAGCAGTGAAGTTCCCCTACAAAGTATTGGACTGTGTTGGCAACTTGGGGACTAGGAAGGGGAAAAATCAAGTTTATGATTGCTACCCATAGCTCCAATACAAAAATTACAAGAAGGATTATAGAAGGTTCAACAATGCCTTCATCATGCACATTTTTTGGACCTTGGAAGGAGATTATCATAAAACGATGTCCCATAGTGCCAAAGTGGTAGTAAAAGGTTTCAGGTACTGGTTCATCCAATTCCCCAAGTTCACATACATAAGAGCTGAAGGATTCTTGGGATTCCCATACCGACTATTCCGATACCCCAATGACAGAATCATCTTTTTTGGAGCTCACCTAAAAGTTGCAAACTGCCCATACCTTATTGCATAACAAGCATCGTGTTGGGGTCCCATACCCCATTGCATTTGGACAAGGGATGTATTCCCTCTCTACTGTCCCATACACAGAGTACTCAGAGAAAGAGCTTGCAAAGTACAACCTTGAGCTGCATATAGAGAGAGGAGGCTTAGAGCCTCTTGGAAAATTAAAGTAGGTTGGAAGGCAATATTCCCATAGACCCCACATTGAAGGCTTTTGGCCTAATTGTGAAAATGATCGTGAGGTTTGAAGGCGCCATTACATGAGGATGACTGCTAAATTTGTGAAAGTCATTAATCTGTACTCGATTCTCAATCAAGTTGTGGAGGATGATAATGTTCTTAATGATAGATAATATGCTTTGATCAATGTATCATTTCCCATTATTGACTAGGCTGAGCTAAAAGTGATAGACTTGAATATTGTCACCCTTTTAGTAGAACAAAGGACTAAAAAGTGGCTCGATGACCTACTCCAATTGCAGAAAAAAGGTGCATAACTCACCTATGGGGAGCTCAAAGATGACATAGAAAGTGAAATATATAGTGGCACCATTGTGGGTTCTTCAAGTGAGGCTACTAAGTCTCCACCCATTACAAGATCAAGGAAAAGGAAGGACACATCAGGGTAGCAACCAAAGCTAAAGTTATATACTAAGAAAGCTATCGAGGGACAAAGGCCACCAAATAAACCAAAGAGAATGGGAAATTTTGTTCTTGGTATGCTAGCCATACAAGAAGAGAGGTCTCCATTCCAAGAAGATGAAGAAGTTGAACAACCATAGTCATCGTCGCCCACCACCACTGCACTTCCAACTGTCATCATTGCACCATCCCCTTCCACTCCCAAATCCTTTCCCATCTCATCCCCACCTAGTATAGAAATCTATGTCCACCTCACCTTTGCTTCTCTGACTGCTCCTGTGGTTGTACTTGACTCTTCTTCCTCTACTACTTCCCCACTATTGTCTTCCTCACTACCGCCCCCATTTCCAACTATTTACACCCTTCCACCTTCTCTACCCACAACCTCTATGGCACCCCTTACCTTTCCAGATACTTTTGTCTCATATCTGTAAAGTGTGCCACCTCAGATCTTTGAGGTTATTCTAAATCCTCAAGTTAAAATGCTTATGAGCCAACCTGTTGTTGACTTACCTCTCCCTCCACCTCCTACCGAGCCACCTAAGATGGAGGATACAAATAAAATATTCAAAGATATGGACAAGCTAAGTGGGAGCAGCTCAATGAAAAAACAAAGGATGTTGTTGGAGAGACTGATGACTTTGACCGTCATGATTATTATTAGCATGTGGAGGATGGCTTAAGAATTGATTTTGATGAAGTGGCATCCGATGAAGAAGGACAACAAATACTTGAGGATGGAAATACGAGAAATTTTGCTACTTACTATCATGTTGAAACTTCAGACCACAAGCCTTAACGTGAGTAGCCTGAGGAGAATAAAGATAAAGAGGTGGGCCCAAAGGAGCATCGTTCTGAGGAAGGGAAAATTGATACTAAACTTGATGTGGAAAAGGTTGATGAGCTCCCAGGAACTGGCCAGGATGAGGGCCCACAAAATGAAGAAGTGCCTCTGAAAGGAGAGCAAGATAAAGAGCAAAAAAATATTAAAAAAAAGATGTCAAGCCCAACAAGGTTGAGCATGAAGAAATTAAAGGGGCAACACAAGAAGAAGATACTACTGAGAAAAATACAGAAGTTGCTGAGAAAAATAAAGAATTGACACTAGAAGAGGAGAAAAATGAGGAAGAGGAAAATGTTGAAGATGCTCCTAGAAATGAAGAGGAAGAGCCTTCAAAGCATCAGGAGGAAGGGGAGAATAATGAATTCAATACTACATCCCTGAACCATCAAATAGAGGTTCCCTCATGGTTGGAGCAGCGGTTGAAAAAAAAATCTCCAATGCTCGCAGACCCTAAAGCTCGTATGGAGGCAATACTGGCTAGAACACAAGTAAAGACCTAGGAAAATAAGAAGCCAAAGATTAGGTCACACATCACCACAGATGCCTCGAGCTCCAAGATATTATAGGTAGCTACCCCGATGGCAGATAAATATGTAGACACCCTGCAAGGAAAGGACTACAAGGTGACTACCATTAACTTAGGACCTGCCTCTCAAGCCCAAAAAATTAAGGAATTTCAAGGGTCTATTTTCACCATCCTCCAACAAATGAATAAATATCAATCAAAAAAAGAGGATATGAAAGTATAGGTGGCAGAGTTAACCACCTACATATAGCAATGGACAACATCCGGAGAAGAAGCTCCAATGGAATTGTTGACGCCCGCCTTACTATCAAAGGAAGAAATCAATAAGATGGAAAATATGAAGAATTGGACTAAGTTCACCTCAAACTAGTTCAAAAGAGTTGTCGACATGGGAAATAAGGGCATTCACTGCATGGCCAAAATGCAAAATGAATATCAGGTCTTGCAAAAGAAAGTTGAGCAGGAGATCGAGGTATATAAAAAGTTTTCAAAACTCTACAAAATCAGATAACCAAAGTTGGAGAGCATTCTCAAGCTCTCCTGAGTGATCTAGGAAAAACAGCTAGCCCTACTGATAGAAGACCATTGGTTGCTCAAGGAATGGCTACTAAATCGTGAATATAAAACAAAGAGTTATGGAGAACTTAATTGAATTAGAGGCCAATCCTACATGAATTATCAATCACCAGGTTGAATGTGATGTTTTCGTAGAACTGATGATGGGGTATAGATGTCAGCATTAGAAGTAGATCGAGAAGCTATAAAGCATGAATTCCATAAGAGAATGAAGCAAGGAGCTAGCAACAATCTGTCGGTAGATTTTATGGATTTTTTTGCACGATCCTTCTGAGAGTAAAATCAAATGGTCAAGGTAAGAGAAACATGCATAAGGCATCGTGGCCAAATGGTGGAAGGATTCAAGAGGGTCACCTTCCAGATCTAAAAATCTAACTTCTTCAAGGAAAAAGCACTTGGCTACCATTGGAAAGTTTGTTGAATATGCCACATTACAAAAAGAATCTAGAAATCTTATAATAGATGATGCATTTTTAAATAATTAGCTAGAGGAAAAAATAGGCTACAAGACAAAATAGGGAAAAAGATAAAATAGCCTATTTTATATTATAAATTTTTTACCCCTTATTGGCTGATGTGAAAACCCTAAACTAGAATGAATATGAGCCATTCATTGTAGAGCAATCTTGACCATTCATTCTACTTTTTAAAAACTATGAATAGGGGCATCCTCTCATTTTCATGAGAGATGAGTTGTTGTGAAAAGGAATTCTACAATAATATATAAAAAAGCATTGAAGTTGATGGTTACTTGTGTATTGTTCATTATGTGTGCATGATTCAACCTCCAAATCTTTATTTCAGCATTGTTCATTTATGTTTAAGTTTCTTTTCATCTTGTAGTTCATGTTCAGCTTTCATGGTGATTGTATGTTATAGTATTTGATGCACTTCCAGCTCAGACTTTTAGTAATTTATTGATGATAAATTGTTGTGTAAAGTTAGTTTGAGCTCCTTTACTTGTTGCACTTAAGTTCAATTGTTAGTTCACGCTTGATATGTGAATACACAGTCTAAAAATCTGTAAAGAGCCTTAGAAGATTGCACTAGTTTCTGACACTTTAGATGCTTCTTGGTTAAGAAAAACTCAATTTGGGAAGTCTTTTTACTAAAATAATAGCCATTGTTATTTTTTAACATAGTTTTATATTTAGGATAACTTCTAAACCCTTTATCCTTTTGACTTTTATTTCAAAATATGAGTGAAACATAAGTTTCCAACATCATTACATAGTTGAATTTGATGATCTATACAAGTTTCAGATTGTTGTCCTAGCATTTATTGTCACTATTCATAATTTCTAGAAATTTGAAACTTTGTTGCAAACCCAAAACTTCCAAGCTTTCTCAACCACAAAGGCCCCTTATGATTACTAGCAAATCACACATCAACACTGAGTTGTTTTTGCATAGTCATGACTTGACACCTGAGAGATCTTGGGGTGATTTTTTGAAACTCAATTATAGATTTTCACCTTTCAAGAGAGATAGGACATTCATGTCCTGTCTATGTTGAGAAGTGCAAAAAACACCCATCAATAGAACTAGTGCTAGGAGGGAAATTGGACGAAGCTAGTTCAAATTGGGTTGTTCTCTCCCCAACGATTTCATAGAGTAACCAGATCCACATCGGATTAAGGAGAGTTTCAAGAGTTAAAGACCCATACAAGGGCTAGGACAGCCAAGAAATGGGAGGCTTCAACATCAACACCACCTACTTGACCTCCATCCCCTCCATCTCAATCTTCTCTTCACTTTAGCTAGCCTTTTCTCCATTTACCAATCACATCCAAAATATTATTTCAGCTACAATATCTCATCCACAATTTGCTACAACTTAGCCATTACCACCCCCACCTCCACCAATGGCTTGGTTGGGAAATAACCCATCTCCACTATCTTTCAATTATTACAATGATATTCCCAAGAATCCAGAAGGTTTTTTTCTCTAAGTTCCACCCAAATGATCCACAAAGGATAGCAAAAGAACAAATCAATATTTTCCAAACATCCCTTATGGACATGCAAATTGAACTTGAAGATGTTCCATGTAGGCTCTTCCCCTATTCACTAGGACATGAAGCATTCTATTGGTACATACATTTACCTATAGGCTCTATCACCTCTTGAGACCTCATGAAGAACACATTATTGCAGAAATTTAAAGTCCCATTTAGCCCCATGGATCTATATCAACAGTTCATGCAAGTAAGAAGGGAAGTTAATGAGCCAATCAAATCATTCAATAATAGATTTCATTGAGCATACATAAAGTTGCAGCCGTAGTTGATAATGCTTCAGCAAGAGTGACATATTATGTTGCTTTGGAAAATATTGCATTTTCCTTGGTAAAACGTATGCATCAACCACCTACAAGTTTGGTGGAGGCTTATGCAGAAGTAGTAAAAGTGAGCATCGACATGGGGAAACATGTTGGAGGTCCATTACCTCCATTAGGACCTACTGCCAACCTTGGAAAATTTCACAGACTCACTCACGCCCTAGCTCATCAAACTCCATTGATGAATCTGATCCTACAACTACCCATAGTGCCACATCTAGGGCCTCCACTGAACCAAGCTCCATCAATTCCAAGTTACCTACAAGCTTCAAATAAACAAGCTTATCCAAAACAGCCCCAAGTACCTTCATACCTATAGAACTTTGAAGCTTCAGCTACACACCAGAATTAGTCTGCAACACACCCTGTTTTCCTCCAAAATTTAGTACCAACACAAAGCGATCCAGATAAGGAATGAATTGATGAATTGGTTGAGAAACTGAAGAATATTTTTATCGAGGTCACTCATTTGAGGAATCAAAACAACTAGCTGCAAGCATCTCAAAGGATCATTCAATCCAGGTATCACAGAGATAGTTGTGATTCTAGACCATCTTTAGTACATAATTATGAATGGGGTCAACATTCTAGACATAATTTTGAAAGGAGGCATCCCCCAAGGTAGAATAGGACGTGGAATACCAAAACCAAGAATGGAGGTGTTCCAACACTACTAGATCCACCTAGCAATACAAATAAACTGGCAAGTGGATCCTACTTGGCTAAGGCAGCTCAATCCGAATGGTGTAGAATTCATCAAACCAATAAACATTATAAGCTTAAGTGTCCGTAGTTTTAAACTACTATTTCCATCTTCCAAGTTGAAGTGAAAAATTTGGTTGATAGCTTAAGTTGTAGGGAAATAGTGCCTTCGGAGCCATATGACTCAGTCTTGGTTGTCAACCAGGAACCCTTCCCCCAAAGTGACAAGAATGAGCCCGAGAAAGAGGTTGTGGATAAGGGGAGAGAAATGAAAGAGGTAAGTAATGAAGGAACCCTATCTCAAATTTTTAATTCAATAGATAATGGACCTAAAGATGAGTAAGAACAAGGAGAGGAAGAGGTTTATATGTTCCATCAAAGTGCGACCCCTTATAACTTGATAAATAGGCAAGTTGGTGGTCCCTTTATGACCTCCATACCACCCAACAACTTCAATATGCCCCTTGATCCAAATTCTAGTAATAACCTTCCTTCGCCCAAGGTCCTACTTAGTACTTCAATGGTAATAGGTAGCTTGACCCGACTAAAGAACCACCTGCTAATCCCACCCAAGGTTGTTCATTTGAGGTTGATGTGGAGCAAATGGGAGAATATGTGGTGGAAGAATCGAAGAAGGTAAAAGTGAGTTTGTCATCTTTTGAGCTACTAAGAGTATCTTCCATTATGAATGCTTTCTTTAGATCATTAAACGAAACTACCCCATCAAAATCCACACAAGACATAGCTGCAAAGAAAGTCTCATTTGACACCTCTAACAGTGAGCCAGTAATTAGAGAAGTCATAGGGCCAAAACATGATCAAACACCTAGTAAGAACCAACAGTTGGATAAGCATCCAACTAGGGAACAAAGTCAAATACAAACAAAAGATAAAGGAAATGATAAGGACAAGGCTTAGGTGGCTCAAGAAAAAGCTTCTATAGGAATGTTTCAAGGAAGGTTGGAGACCTCTCCTTTCCTGTTGACCATTCAAATGTTCAGAAAAAATCTACATAACTGCCTGCTAGATTCAGGATAATCAACAAATATCATGCCATTTGTAGTGTTCCAAGCATTAGGCATAACCCCAACCCCATCCAAGCATAAGGTGACTCAACTAGAAAAGACTGAGGTCAATCTGGTGGGAGAATTAAATAGAATCCCTATGAAAATTGCAGTTGATCCAAGGGTACAAGTTATTGATATCCAGTTTGTTGATATTCCCGATACTAATGGGATTATATTGGGAAGGGAATTCACCTAAGCCCTCAATGGATATACATCAACTAATTATCATATATGTGGCTGCCATGGAAGGGGATTCCCAACCAAATTTGTATCGAGCAGGAGCCCAAGATGAGGTTTATGATAACATAATACAACAATAAGAATGAAGTACTATTTGTTGAAATAGAATTGGGAAATTATCTCCCAGTTGCATATAAAGTTTAAAAGGAAAAGGCAGAAGTACTTGTGTTGCGCCATACCTCTCACAACCAGGATACCCTTCCTAATAGCATGAAAGCACTGGTTGAATCCAATAATGAATATTTCTGGGAGGATGGTAATCTCAGTCTATTCAATAGATTTCAAGAATTCATGCAAAAATACATGCAAGATCAGATAAATTTAGGAGCTAGAATGGATTTCAAAGAACTTTTACTACCTAGATGTTGCATAATACATGAAGGATCCCATTCATAATTTGAGTGTTTCCTATTCCAGACAGTTGTGGATCACATCAAAAGGAAAATCACTCTAAAAGAGGCCCTGAAGGAACAACAAGACCAAAACTAGTTCGAATGCAAATAGTCTGAAGGTGAAGGGATAGACATGCAAAAAAAAATGAGGTATGCTCAATCAGCTCCTAAGGAAAAAGTCCCTCCAAGTTCTAGGTGTTGCACTTTGATGGATCTAAATCTAAGCAAGGAGCGGTAGCAGGCTTCGAGCTAATCAACCCATCCAGTAAGACTTACTTTTTTTCTCATAGATTGCAATTTTATTGTACCAATAATGTAGCTAAGTATGAGGCATTAGTTCACAGGTTGCTTATGGAATTCAGAGAGAAGGTTAAAATGCTACAAGTATTTGGGGACTCTTAACTAGTTTTCAAGTAGGTTAGAAAATTGTACTCATGCCATGATCAGAGGTTAGCTAACTATAGGCATAGACTATGGGACCTCATAGAAGGGTTTGATGCCTTCAATATCCAACTCATTCCTTGTAGAAAAAAACCAAACTGTTGATGCATTAGCCCAAGAAGCCAACACCCTACAACCTTTATCATTATCTGGCCTGAGGAAGTTCACCATGGAACTCACTCCCACCCCGTCAGTGCCTGATAATGTGACTAATTTCAAAGTGTTTGAAGATGACAAGCATATCCTCGACTTCATCAATAGTTCTAATGTATTTGCCACCTAGATCATAGATGAAGTAGAACCTAAAGAAGCAAAGCTTGAAGTAGAAGGGGTTATCAATTTGAACACCAACACAATACCCAAGGGTATGGTGCAGTTGAAAAGAATATTCAACCTTGACCACATCAATGTTAGATTTGATTGTGAAGTCACCCAAGATTAAAGTGACTGAAGGAAAGCAAGAAAAGAACCTAGAGATGGATAAACTCAACACTCTCCTAGCACTGAACTAGCACTTCTGAATAAGTGAACTAGTGAACTTAGCATAAGGAGAGGTGAGGGTTGATTATATAGAAAAATAGAGGCAAATAAAACCAAGAGGAATAATAACTCCCCTTTACCTATAATAGGTGGGAGGTTTTACCTACTTGGTAAATGCAAAATACATGGTTATGCCAACTCAGGTAAAGACATAAAATGGTTATGGGGAGGTGGCAAATAAGTCCAAAAGAGGGTGTGACATTCAACTACCCAAATGTGGGTGTGAATGACACATGTCATTGAAGGATTATGCCATGTGTCCTCATCCTAACCATTCAATATAACCTAACAAGATTAATAATGTGTGTAGGAAAAATAAATATTCCCTAACATAAGGAAAATTAAAAACCTACACTAACACCCCCCTTAAGGATAGCTTAGGTGGGTGAAAAGACACAAAGATGGGTCCTGACTACTAGGCCATGTTAGGTACCCATGTACAAAATAATCTCTCACAAATGGAGTAAAGGAGAAAACCCAGTGGGAAAAAAACCCTCCCCAAAAGAGAGAAAAGAAAAAAAAATTCCCAACACAAGAAGAATCCCATGCAAGGAGGAAGCCCCCTCCAAAATAGAAAGGATAAGAAAGACTATGTAGCCTTCCCTCAAGAAGTCAATTGTACCAATTCTTGATGCTCGAAATTGGATGTAGAAGATGGTCCATGATTGTTGAACAATGCTCCTCCCCTTAGGAAGAAACAAAAACAAAGGTGTATGAAGAAAATATTCCCATTCTTGAAAGGAATATAAGGGAAGAAAGCTCAAAATGTAAGAAGCCTCTGAAAAATTCTCATCTATATCCAAGTCGATACCGAAAGCTGCCACCATCAAATCTGAAATTCTAGGCCACACTAATGAAGATAACAATCTAGAACCTAGTAGAGATGTATGTAGAACAAGATCAAAAAATTGACTATCTCCTCTAAAGAAAAAGATGCCTCCTCCAAATGTTGCTCAAAAGTATCCACAATCATATCAAAATGTGATGAATGATCATGTGGAGAATGAACAAGCGGATCCAAAAGTTCCTCCATAACAATTGAAGAATAATCAACTTCATCAAAGAGAAGATGGATGCCATGAATAGTTTCTTCCAATTCTAAAATATGAGACTCCATAAACAAACCTGCAATTTCTATCAAGTAGTCATCTGAAGTAGCTATATCTGGAATACCCTGTGTATCATGTTGCACTGAATCGCAAGATTCCATGAATGTAGCAACACAAGTATCCTCAAAAGAAACAATAGATGGAGGAGAAGGAATGCAAGGCTTAAGAATTGGATCACATGTGAGAATACCCAAGTTCAAGTAGCCAAAGTTCTCCTCAAAATCAAAGCTCACACTAGGAGTTTGATCAACAACCAAAGGATTAGAACCATCATCAGGTACAAAGTCTAAAAAGGCGTATAACCGAGATGCATGATCAACTATCCTAGTAGCAACTATCTCTCTCCTCTCCAAGTCTCTAATGATAACTGAATCAGGTGTGAATTCCACAGTCTTCCTTGTTCCACCATGAGTGAGTTGATAGATGGAAAGAAGATTGTTTGAAATATGAGGTACACACAAAACATCATTGAAGGTTCCATCCCTAATATAGACAGATCATTTCCCAATTACATCCATGTATGTATTGTTTCCCATCAAAATAGGTGGCATAACACAAGGCTCAAAAGAAGAGAACATAGACTGTCTAGAAGCCATATGATGAGAAGATCCATAATCTAGGAGCCATCTCCCCGATCCAAGACTTGTAGAAGCACAAAGAGCTTTACCTTTTTATTTTCCTACCCCTGTAGTATGGCCTTTTTCCTTATCAGATTTTGATTGTTTTGAATTTTTGGAATTAGAAGAAGAAGTTGAATCAACCATTCGAGAAGGAAAACTGATGTTTTTCTTTTCAAGAAGATATTTCAATTCATCAATATCTTTCTTATAGCAAGAATGTTCTTCATGTCCACTCCTCTTGTAATATGCACAAGTGGGCTTCTCCTTCTTAGATGAATCCTCTTTTGAAGAGAATTTAGAGTCTACTTTAGAAGTAGATGAAGATTTTACGGAATCTTTCTTTCTATCTCCTTGGTTCCTTTGTTTCTATTTTTTCTCATTAGTGCCTTGTTTTGTAGCCAAGGCTTGAGACTTGGAAGATTTAGATTTAACAATGCCCATATGAATCAATTTATCTTGCTACTTTGTGATATTAGTTGCAAACTCACCTAGAGAAGGCATAGTAAATCCTTTTCTTAAGGCTTTTTTCATTGCATGAAATGTAGACACAAACACTGCATAATCAGAACCAAGTTTTGAAAGAATACTCAAAATCATTTGCGAGTCATCCTTTTTAACTCCACATTGCTTCAACTGCAATCTTATGGAATTCAATTTAGTAAAGAAATCCTAAATGGTGTCAAAATTGCATGGGCTTAATCCTATGAGATCGTTCTCCAATGAATGTGCTCTCAAATCATCGTGTTTACGAAAGAGAGTATTTAAAGTATTCCACACTTCATTTGGTGATTTTGCAAACATAATTTCAAAGCATAGATCAGGAGACATAGTAATGCATAA
The DNA here is from genome assembly GCA_007258455.2 of Sequoia sempervirens. NCBI lineage: Eukaryota > Viridiplantae > Streptophyta > Pinopsida > Cupressales > Cupressaceae > Sequoia > Sequoia sempervirens. The sequence goes on along the minus strand of VDFB02105785.1, from coordinate 221,909,734 downwards.
GGTGCCAAAAGCTTCATCACATTTGTTGAACCATTTAAGCTTTTCTTCATCCTCTATAGGTTTCGTATCAATACCCATTGTTATTCTATACAATTTTAACTTTCTCAAGTGAATTTCTATTTCATTTTTCCACTCAAAGTAATTGTATGGTGTGAGTAGAGGAACCACTTTATCCATTTTAGATTGTTGTTGCAATGTGAGAGAAAAATGCAAGAAGAAACACACAGAGACACCCCCCCTTTTTCACTCAATCAAGAATCCCCCCCAACAAAAAATGATTTGGGACTTTATAAATCAGTGCATTTACAATGTTGGAGTTGTTTTCCATAGTTTTACAATGTCCAAAAATGGACCCAAATATTGAAAGTACAATAAGGTCTCAGAATGAGAACATCAAAATAGCACCAATGTGTAGTGCTTGGAAAAATATTCACTTTGAAAAAATGAATCACCTCAATCTAAGGTCGTACATGAAAGTTACATCTGCTTGAAGTTAAAAAAAAGAGGATTGTCCTTCAGATTTGATGAAAAAACCAATTTTATGAAAAACTGAGATCACTTGAAAAAAACATTGATCACACCACTGTGAAGAGCGTGAAATTTTACCCCAAATAAAAAAAAAATGCATTGAAAAACGCCCCCATATGCTCAAGATATTGTGCTCCAAAGTTGACCTTCCAAACTTAGAAGTGCAATGGTGAGGGGGTCAAGTTTGCAAAAATTCACCTCCACCAAATTTGGTAAAATTCTGCTAAATATGGAGAACCACCAACTTTGTATGCACTACCAATTAAAAGTAAAAGTCTTCTATATTTAGAAGATCGCCTGCCAAAGTAAGTCTTTGCCAAAATTGGAGGGATTACCAAAATTACTACTAAACTTAGCAATACCACCAAATTCCAAGAAGGTCAAAGTGCTGACATCAACATTGTGCAGGTACGTAGAGATGAAGTACATCATATTTTGTTTTGAAATTTTTGATAAATAAAACTTTTGATTTTGAAATTTTTGATAAAATAATCATTAAAATTCTGAATTTTTAAATAATAAAAATTGCTGCAATAAAGGGGCGCGGGGCCCAACCCTATGGGACTTGTGTACCCTCAGGTATGTATAGCAAGGTAGAGAGGTGCCCTTCTTTTGAATTTTACAAATGAATTTTATTTTTTTCCTTTTTTTCAAAAAAAAACCCTGCTAATGGTTTTTTTTAAAAAAATTACAATATAAATAACTCCATAATTTTATTTTTTTAATGCAGCAATAAATAAAGAATTTCTCAAAAAATGAGTCGTACCGTGCACAAGTGGGGTCGTATGGCTTCACCTGCTAAATTTTTTTTGCTTCAAAATTCAACTTCTCCATTTTTGACAATTTTGTAATCAATCTTTAAGTTTTGATGCCTTCTGAGCACAATGGCAAGGTCTGTTTGGGTCAAAAATGCATCAATTTCACAGCTACCTTTTGGAACCTCTTCAAAAAACTCTACTTCAAACCTTCACATATCTAACACCCGATGTCCGATTTGGATGAAATAAAAACCAATTTTGACTTTTTCGACTGCTTTGAACTCAAAGGTGAGCTCATAATGTCTCTAGAATGCTTCGAAATACCTTTAATAAAATGCAATAGAAAGGAACCCCCCAAAAAACTAAGATCTCTATCAAGTGTTTCGTATTCTCCAGGTCATCATCAAATGCAAGAGAAGATCATACTTTTCTTTCAAGAATGGATTGAGAAAACTGCTAACCCACAACTCACAACCAACTCTGATACCATGTTACATTTGATTGTGAAGTCACCCAAGATTAAAGTGACTGACAGAAAGCAAGACAAGGACCCTGAGATGAATAAACTCAACACTATCCTAGCACTAAACTAGCACTTCTCAATAAGTGAACTAGTGAACTTAGGATAGGGAGAGGTGAGGGTTGATTATATAGAAAAATAGAGGCAAATAAAACCAAGAGGAATAATAACTCCCCTTTACCTATAATAGGTGGGAGGTTTTACCTACTTGGTAAATGCCAAATACATGGTTATTCCAACTCAGGTAAAGATGAAAAATGGTTACGAGGAGGTGGAAAATAAGTCCAAAAGAGGGTGCAACATTCAACTACCCAAATGTGGGTGTGAATGACACATGTGATTGAAGGATTATGCCAGATTTGGAGGTCCTAACCATTCAATATTGTTAGGGTTAGAAAGGAAGATATCTAACAATTAAATGCAGATTTAATTAATAAACAGAGAAATTAAAACACACAAAAAATAAATCATAACACAAAGAATTTAACGTGGTTCACCCAATCCGGGCTACATCCACCAAACCGTAACCATCCAATACTTTTATTATCCAGTACAAAACCTATTACAATCTTGCGAATAATTGTGTTTTTCATCATTCTGTAACACCCATCCAAACCCCTTTTTAACAAGCTTAGAAGCTTCCAGATTTTGGGTTCTACAAAATCGGATTTTTCCTTTTCAGTTGATTTTTCCCTTTTTCAATGATGACGCAAAAAAGTAGGAGGAAAATAGGCATGGTCAGTCACCACATACCAACAAATATAACCTAAGAAATATTAATAATGTGTGTAGGAAAAATAAATATTCCCTAACATAAGGAAAATAAAAAACCTACATAAACAATCAAGGTTCAGGACTAGCAAACTAATAAGGGCTTCGTAGATAACCAATGTAATGCTCATAATATGGGTACCATAGAAGATGTTAAAAATGTTTTTATTGGAAAAGTTTGCACCCCAGAAGAAAAGAAAGGAATCATTTATGCATTGCATACATATCATGATGTGATAGCTTGGGGATATGAGGACCTCAAGACATATGGTACTTCAATCATTACCCACACTATTCCCCTCAAACTAGATGTGAAGCCCTTCAAGCAGCGATAACGACCAATCAATGCATTGTTGGAACCCATTATCTTTAAAGAAGTGTAGAAGTTGATATCCATGTGCATCATCTCCCCCGTTTGGCATTCCACCTAGGTGGCCAATCTAGTTCCAGACAGAAAGAAAAATGGAGAAATCGGGTTGTGTGTGGATTGTAGAAACTTGAACAAATCTTCTGAAAAGGATAACTATCTGGTGCCTTCGTTGGACGAGGTGTTGTAGATTGTCAATGACTCACAAATGATGTCTTTTCTTGATGACTTTTCAATGCATAACCAAGTGATGGTGCAATAGGAAGACATGCACAAGATGGCTTTCACCATTAAATGGGGAACATTCACATACATAAGGATGTTGTTTGGCTTTATTAACGCAAGTGCAACATTTCAACGTGCCATGCACATAGATTTCAAATACCTCATTGGTAAATGCATCATCATCTACATGGATGACCTCACCATGTTCTCAAAGAAGAGAGGGGACAATGTCTCTGACTTATGCAAGGTGTTCTAAAAGTGCAGAGAGTTTGGAATTTTGTTGAACCCAAAGAAGTGTATCTTTGGGGTAATTGAGGGAAAAATTTTGGGAAATTTGATTTCAAAAAAGGGTATATCAATTGATCCAGAGCATATTCATGCTGTCCTAAAGATTCAGCCACCAGGAAGCAAGAAAGAAATGAAATCCTTCTTTGGGAAAATCAAATTTGTTTAGAAGTTCATCACTGAGATCACAAAAATTGTGAAACCACTGAGTGTTATGCTTTAGCAAGATGCTAAAGTAGATTGGACGCCAAAAGCTAAACACAAAAGGATGACTAGTCAGCCTTGATTATTCTAGTACTAGTCAGCCTTGATTTTTCTCTAGTACTAGTCAGCCTTGATTATTCTAGGCCATTCTATATATATTTGTTTGCCTCAGATCACTTGTGTGCTAGCATGCTAACACAAAAGGATGACACCAGAAGTGAACATCCTATTTCCTTCATGAGTGCCCCATTGAAAGATGTTCAATTGCATTACCATAATGTTGAGAAACAGGCATATGACCTAGTTCATGGAGTTAAGAAGTTCAGGCACTACATTCTTAGAAACAAGGTATTTGCCATTGTTCCAAATCCAACTGTCAAGATACTGCTGATACAAAATGAATCAAGGGAAAGACAAGCAAAGTAGGTTACATTTTTGTAAGAGTATGGCATGGGGATCCAACTGATGAAACTAGTTCGAGGACAGGCTCTTACCTATACAATAGCAGAAACAAAACCACAACTCACCATTCAGTAGTACCACTTAGAGGATGTTTCTCTGGATGAATGGTATGATGACATTGTGTATTACCTGTTGAATCACAAATGTCTGCCACTTTTGTAAGGAGTCCAAAGTGAGCTTTGAGGTTGAAGAGTAATAGTTATATGTCAAAAGGTGTCATGCTATATAAAAGGAATCAGAAAGGAATTTACCTTGGATACCTAGGAAAAATAGAAGCAATTGAAGTGATGAAGGAATTCCACGATAAATTCAAAACGAGACATGGGTCCAGTCCTTCAACTGGTCACCATATTTTACGAGTCGGATATTACTAGCCAAAACTATTCAAAGACGCTCACAACCACGTTTGATCCTGCCATGTCTACTAGACTGCCACCACTAGGGAGAGGTATGCTGCTATTCCACTATAGCTAGTTATTGAGGTAAGACCATTTGCTTAGTGGGGACTCGACTTCATTGGTCTAGTAAACCCACCATCTTTTGCGAGTCACAAGTACATTCTAACTGCAAATGATTACTATACTAGATGGCCAAAGATAATTTATTATAGGCAATGCATAACTGGGGTAGTAATTAATTTTTTGGAATGCTCCATTATCAATCATTTTGGATGCTCGTTTGTGTTAGTATGTGATAATGGTTGAGCTTTTGCTTCCCTTAAGTTTGCAGGTTGGGCTTTTGATTACGATATTGTACTAAAATTTTCATCAAATTACTATCCTCAAGGAAATGGGTTAGCCAAATCCACAAATAAAAACTTATTGACTATTATACACAAGATGGTAGATAAGAACCCAAAGGACTAGCACACCTAGTTGTGGTTTTCTCTATGGGCATATCGCACCTGACACAAAGAAGCCTAGGAACTTCCCCATACCACCTCGTTTATGGTTTGGAACCTATTTTTTGAATTCACCTCAAGATTCCCACGCTACAAATTATCAACACCTATTATGAAGAGGAGGAATGTCTTGAAGCCCTTCTAACTGAGCTGCTCCATTTAGAAGAAAAATAAGATGAAGTCGTAGAAATTTTTTCCAAACATCAAGGCATAGTCAAAAGATGGTTAGATCGCAGAGCCAAGGTCAAGGCCTTTAGAATTGATGATCTAGTATTATGTTGGGACAAGGCCCATGAGAAGAAAGAGGGACATGACAAATTCAACAAGCTCTCGCTTGGCCCCTTTCAAATCTTTGAAATCCTAGGGGATAATGCTTTTCACCTAAAAACGCTTATTGAGGAGGACGTCCCATTGCCAATCAATAGCTAGTACCTAACACATTATTTCCTCACCTAAGGTATTTTAGCTCACCCCTGTAAATAGTTAAGATAGGTCTTTTTATTTCTATTTTGCTTCCCTTTGCTTGCGATTGTTTTTCCAGCCCTTGTTTTTGCTGAGGATGTTGTTTAGTCTAGATGTGGTGGTTGTGCTTGGCTTGTTGGAATGATTTTATTTGCTGCACATTCCTATTTGTTCCATGGATAAGTCTTCATGAGTTACTGTAGACATGCAAAATTAGCATTATGCATTCATCAAGTAAATCAGGCTTCACGTGCATCCACTCATTCAGTTAATCAGGTTCACCTTCATCCATTAATCAAGTAATCTCATTAATCTCCTAAGGTCATTTATTTTAAAATCAAATAAACATTATCATCAACCTTTTAATAAATCAAACATCCATTTAATTAAATCAAATCCCAAATCATACTTCTTCCTTTTCTAAATTAAATAAATCAAGTATTTAAGTCCTAAAAGGTCAAATCAGCCTAATCATCATTAATTTAATCTAACCATGATTAAATGCTAAATCTCACCCACTTGCATCCTCTAGATATCTCCACTTGCACAAATAAATCAATTTATTGATTTATTAAAAAACCCTCATTTTCACTCAAATTTGAAAATCATGACAAGTTGATTTGTCCCTCCAACATTGCATTTATTGCTCTTTTTCTTGTCCCCCTCTCTAAATTTATTGCAAAATTTGAATTCAAATTCTCCCTCTCATGGGAACTCTTCCCAAATTTTGCACATCCATTGGCCTATCACCACTTGACATGTGGCCTATTCTCATTGGTGGATCTTTAGTCCCATATTCACCCTCTTGGCCAATCTCTCATCAAGAAAATCTATAAAAGAAAGCCTTAATCCTCATTCATCCATCCACAACTTTTATGCAAGGTTACTCTCTTGATTTGAGAACTCATCTTGCTCATCATCTCCATTATATTTGCATTTCATCATTTTGGCTTCTTAGCAAGGGTTGGGAAAGGGTCACTAGCACATGTGACACCAATCCAATATGGAATAGGTGACTATCTTGCTTTTGAAATGTCTACTTGATGTTGTTTTTGTTACTTGTGGCATTTCTTTAGCATAGATATTTTATTTCATAGAGGTATTTACAGATTTGTATGTTTAGACTAACCCTTCTAATGAGAATTTGAGGTTGGTCTTACTTGCAGATTTAGGGTACTTCATTGTGGTGCTAGGACATTTCCAAATTCTAGATTTGTGCTCTTGTCTCTCACCGGTACACCAGTGACCTTTTTTCTTCTAGATACACGTGTTCCTCTTAGCTAAACTTTGTCTTTCAATAGGATCCTATCAAAATGTTGCATGATTCAAATTGAGCACAATATTTGTCACCAAATAGCCTACAAAAGGACCGCAGCTAGTAGGTGGTTGAGGGCAGTGAAATGGATGAATGCCTTTAATGCACTCTGTGGAAATCAAATCATGTTTCTCAGTTACTTTACATATCAGTCATAACCATTTTTATTTTTTTTGTGATCACATTGTCTTAAATGTTTGAAGTTGTTAAAGGATATTTCTGCATTCTCTTCTCTCAACTTGAACTCATTTACTCAGCTTTGCTTTGTTTAGATGGAAGTGACATTTGTGAAGATATAAGAAGGAGGCCTCTTTGTAAAGTCACCACATATGTTAGAATAATAGGGAGAATTAAGTAAAAAGATTAGGTGGCACAGACAACCCACTCCTTTGTTTCACCCACTCTTCTAATTAATACTGACAATGGAGTAACTAGTGAATTAAAGATGCAAAGGACAATGGTAGTGGGTTGGGCATATCACTTATCAAATCAATCTGCTTTATCAATATCGATCTGCTTTATCAATACCATCCTGTGACAGAGTCTCAAGGAGAATAGTGGCATTATAATCTCTAACAACTTTGCTCGCATTTGATAATAAAAAATAGCTATTATATTGTTCGCTATGGTTATTTGTTTTATAGGGATAACATGTGCATTGTTAGCAGTATGAGAGGATTGCACAACAACACTTCATGGCCAAAATAAAATGATTTGCTATAGTCTCAAGCTTCAACGCATTTCAAGGCGTCAAAATGATATTCAATAGTTTACTTAGGGAGAAGTATTTAGAGTGGAATTCCTTTATTGGTCATCTCGTCCAATCATGTACCATTCTGTCAACCACTTCTCCTGCTGGCAATATTATTGGAAGTCATTTTCTCAAACATACTTGACAAATCCACTTGGGTGAAGAGTAGTCTGCATAGTTATTTCATCAACTGCTAAAAGATACGCTTTATTGCATAGAGGTCTTATAGATCTGCACTATCATTAGAGGTAGGGGCGTTGCCAGGAAGATATTTAAATTTTCACTAGAAATCTGCCGTACAGTCCTCTCTACAATCAAACAACATTGACTCGCATGCATAGACAAATACAAGCTCATTCATGCTTATTAATTTGTAGATTTGTATGCTTAGACTAATCTATTCATGCTATGTGAATAGATCTTGAGTAGAGTTGTTAGAGGCATACATTTATGCATTTATGTTCTAGCTTGCAAAATTGACCAAATCATTGTGATTATCCTAATAGTCAACATGTGAAATTTGATGATAATATTTTTTTTTTGAAAGATTTGTTCTTTAAAGTTGATTCATTGATATTAGCTTTGTATTCTAAATCATCTTCATCATTGTGATTTGAAATTTATGATGATTCTTTTAAAGGACTCATCCTTTGTGATTAATTGATCTATTCAATTGAAATCATGTTATCATTTAAAGTTAATCATCAAAATAAGTTTAATATTTTGATCCTCACATAAGTATCTTTTGTTTAACAGGTACAAAGAAATAGTGAAAGGCACAAGGTACAAACAAAGGAAAGAAAGGAGAAGGCTAGCAAAGGAAAATGAAAGGAGGAGGATATTTTGAAAAAACCAAAGTGTTTTCAAATGCTTTAAGTGTTTGTTTAACACTTCTTCATGAAGTTCTTTATCTTTTCATTTTAGGACACTAATTTTCGTTTGGGTTTAAAAAGAACACTTTGTTTTTTTGCAAAGGCTAAAACGAACTTTAGGATCACAACTTACTAGATTTTGTTTGGGATTAACAAATTGAACAAGGAAATTTCTCACACTTCATTTGGTGCTCTAAAAAATGAATCAAACCATTGCTTTGAAGGATAAAATGAATGTGTGCTTTCATTGTTTTGTAATTATTTACACAAAATAATATCATCAAAAGACGTATGCGCTTCTCTCGTGCCTCATGGTGATCTTGAGAATCAAAAGGCTTTTGGTGACATTAAGTTGTGTAAATAATTGCCCATCCACACTTTGATTTGGGTTTAAAATTGAACAATATCTTGTGCGAGTGTGAGTAGGGGCATTTTCGTGTATATTCTCTTTCTTTGTGCCATCAAAGATTTATCAAGTTACGGATTGTGTCTTTGCTTGCTTTTGTTTATCCTAGAGGGCCTGCCTTGGGGAAAAAGTACTCACCCAAGGGAACGACTCAACCGGTAACACTCTAAAGCCAAGAGTATTTCCAGTCGAGATATAAATGTGGATATTGGAAGAAATGCCAATATCACGCAATTGATTCTGACAAGATGGATCTGAAAGGGGACTCTTGCCATATGGGTCAATCTCCATGAACAAAAATTCTAAACTAGAACCCTTGTTTTGTAGTGGCCTATTGATCCATTAAGCGAGTTTATTGAAGTGGTGCATTGGAACTTAAATTCCAAGAAGTTACTTGCCATGTCCGATCTTGGTTGAAATATAGAGGTTAAGACTTCATTCTTAACATACCTATATATTTCTTCCTTGGTTGCATGTAAAATCATCTCTTCTACGAAGGGCATGAGGCAAGTCCACTAAGAAAAATGTACCAATTGAGCTAGGGTGTTACATTGCTTGAAAACACAGTGTTGTATTTGAAAACATTTGCAAACAAACACTTAACAATATCATTCAAATTTCAAACCCTTTTGGAGACAAATGCCATTGACACAATCCATATGTTATTTCTTTCCCTTGGGATTCACATCCTTAGTGGTTTCTAAACATTGGATTATATCTCAATTTGTCTCCTTAAGTAAACAATAGGAAACCCTTGCCTTAAGTTCATTAAATTTCCACATAACATATCTTGTGGAGTTTGAAGAAATTAAGACATTGGACATCTTAGTTTGAAAACCTAATCAAAGAAAGTGTTTTTGGTAAAATAAATCCATTAAGCAAAGCTAAACAAAATAAATTTTCATGTGTGATTGGCGACTCACAAATCCCAAAGCAAAAATCATTGGAAATCCGAAAATGAATGTTCAAATGAAATCATTTCTTGGTCACAAAGGTCTTTAGGAAGCATATGCATGCTCTTCAATACCGAGTTCTAGGAAAACAAAGTGTCTTTTTAGGTTCACCTAAGGATCAAAACAAATCAAGCCTCTTTCATCTATCTTTCAAAACATCAAATCCATCCCACAAATCATCTTTTGGAAAATCTTGAAATCATCCTTCATACTAGGCTTTGTGGAAAAATAAAAAATCATCCAAAATATTGTGACCAAGTCCTTGAAAACATTTATCAAAACACCTTTGGATAGGCATGTGTAGATGCATCTTTTCGCATATACTTAGTCAAAGTTATCGAAATCATTTTGTCTAACTTAGTGTATGTGGATGAATCCTTCTTCATATACTTAGTGAAACTATCAGTTTATTTGGATAGGTGTGGGTAGATGCATCCTTCTCCTCACACATATCCAAAATCATCATCCTTTGACCAAAACTATCCCTTAGATCATTATCAAACATCTTAGGGTCCTTTTGTTCAAAATCCAAAACAAAATCAAAATCAAAGTCAAGGACAAAATCCAATCAAATCCAAGTCCTAAAGCCTAGTGTCTCATTCAAGATTTATCAAAAAACCAAATCATTCATCATCATATCATCACCTTTGATCCCCAAAAAGCATCCTAAAACTTTCACTTTGGGACATAGAATAGAGATTAATCCAAAGAATCAAGAGATTCATCTCCCATATTCTCAAAGATTGATCCTTGTTTTTTGGTTCTCACTAGATCTCAATACAAGAAGAGTATGGAAGCCAACAAAGAAACACCCGCTTCAAGCGATCTTAGCCAAACCAACGCAGAAATGAATCCAACAGAATTAAGCAATCCATTGACCCTCTCATCATCACAAAATCCGCAAGAAGAAAACCAACTAGAGGACCCTAATTTTGGAATGTCTCGCAAGGAAATGACAGAAATGCTCCAAAATCTGGATAATCATCGAATCATCAACATCATGATGAGACTTAACCCTTCGTTATACATGCTTGAATTAATAAAACAAGGGGCCAAGTTTCCTTCAGATTTCGATGTGAGTACCATAGTGGAGACATCATTTCCACCAATCTCATCCACCCCTATCACACCCATCATATCTCAACCACCTGTCATCGCATCCAACACAATGCCAAATCCGCCACTACTACCACCAAAACCAAACTTAGCGAGACAATATGACATTGCACTAAAGGCTCACCAAGACTACCAAAGTCTATCTGACAATATCTAGCCACACAACAAGCAAGACAAGCTCAACAAGCCTCTCAAGCTAACCAAGCCTCTCAAGCTACCCAACAAACAACAACTGTTGAGAACAAGGATCAAGATCAATCCATCATTGAGCACCTTGAAGTTGTGTCTACTCCATCCAATGATCAAATGAACATATTTCAAGAGTCACTTCTTTATCATGATCAAAATCCACCAACAATACCCAACAATGATCCAATTCAAGAGAAATAACATCATTTGACCCTATGGTTGAAGACATTAGAAATCTCTCTACCGCAATTGTTGAAAACAATGTTCAAGATCTATCCATCAATAAAGATATTTTCGCTTCATCCAACAAGGCATTGACCAATGATCATGTTGAAAATGTATCTACATCACCTAATGAGGTAGAGGGCATATCTCAAGAATTTATTCTAAAGTATGATCAATGTCTTTTACCAAAGTTTAGCAATGGTCCTTTCCAAGACATATTGACATCCTTCAACCTCATGATTGTTGATATTAAAGGAATCTTCAACTCGACACCTGATCCAAGTCCACTCAAAGATCACGAAGATATTAAGCCACTTCCCATGCACAATGAAGATATCCAAGAGCCATTTGTAGGCATTCCATCCTTTGAAACTGACCCATGTCAAGAACTTGATCCAAAGCATGTCAAAAGCAACTTCGAAATCATTCAAGATCAAGAATTTGTATCTTCAAGATACTATAATGATCTAATGGACACTCTCCTATCTATGCAAGATGCACATACTCCTCCATCTACCCATGAGATGCTTTCTACAAATGGACATGTAGATGATCTTCATCTAGAACAAGATTTTTTCACACAAAAAGAGAAGATTATTAACTCCTACAGTCAAACAGAGTTATCAACATCAAGATCAGCTATATCCCAAACTCATATTGAGGAAATCATGAATAAAGATATCGAACATTATCCACTCAAGGAAGAAAATCAGACAAAATAGTATAATCTAGAGTTAGCAGAGCGGCGAATTGAAACAATGTCATCTACAGTGGTCATTTGTCAGAGCATGTTTATTGAACAAGATATCTCAAAACAAGCAGAATCAAGGAATGAAGGTGATACTATCACCATACTAGGGGCAACTTCGTCTCAAGCAAATGTCAACATAGGGAGCATGAAGAATCCTTATGATGAAACCGATGTCAATACTACAACTAGTCACGCCATGAATCTTCATCCACCTATTACCCCATCCACGAATTGGGACCAATGTCAAAAGAAATATTTGAATCAAAGTACGAAGAACATTATCAAATCAAAAGAAACTGAGAAGCATAATGGATAAATCAAATACAAATGGATACCAAAGAATACAAAGAAAGATCATCCCTATCAAACTTCATCAGTCAAAGAAACTATGGGGAAAAATAAAAGAGGGAAAAGTATTAATCAAAGATGTTCGCAAAAGAAAAAGTAGGTTTTTCAAGTAACGTACAAGGTGTATCAAGCAGTTGGTCCTAATTCCATGTACACTTCCGTATCCACCCATCATTGCTCATCTTCCCAAGTTTGGAGAGTCAACGATTCCAAGCTATCAACCAATCCATCTCCTATCCCTAAACAGACTCCATCCATGCCTCCACGCATGATATCCAATTCTCACATTGACCATGTATTTTCAATGACCCTTCATCATAAGGATTCAAAGGGCACTCTATCACGATGTGCGCACAAAGACAAAGTTAACTCGGGTATCGACAAAGCAGATCAAGAATCCCAAAAGTTGCATTCAAGTGCACGTATCTTAGCAAAGCAGCTCCTTCAAGTAGGATATCAATGGCACATTATGACAGGGGCATCTACATTAGCAACACCTCATGATTTAGCATGAGCTTAATATCTTTCAAAAAAATCAAAAAAATCAAAAAAGAAAAAAATCAAAAAAAATAAAAAAAAGGATTGAAAACAGTAAAGATAAAAATCATCCTCTAGTGAAAACCACTACGGTGGCACTTTGGGCAAGACCATGATGAAAACCTAGCAAACAAGCATCATGTGTAGAATCAAGCATCTATGTGCACCAGTTCAGTTGAAAGCATCTCATCCCATCCATCTTATCCATAATAAATCCATCCATCCATGAACCATTTATCCAATCCATTCGCATATATCTGCATCCATCATCTTAGTTATCTTGATCTTGATAAAATTTTGGTGCACACTTTACGCTTGCTTATGGTAAACATCTTGACATGGTCTATTTTCATGGATCCTATCCTATCCAGCATTATCTGAGCCATGAAGCATTATCCAAATGGGTATTCATTATCCAAACACCTTATCTTATTGCAATATAATCCTTGGCATCCTTTGTGTATCCATCCATCCATACGCTTATCCAAGAATCCACCCATCACATTCCATACATTGCTATACACTAGGGGTAGATATGTACATCTTGCTTCGAGAATAAATCTTGATCTACATCCTCCAACTTATATGGTGATCCAAACATTGGAAAACGTGAAATCAAACTGGTCAAACCACTTGTGAGAAAACATCCAAATCCTTAGCCCATGGCATATTTTGACGAGAAAACATTCCTTATCAGTCTTCATCTTTTATCAAACATCAATCCAAACAATCACTATCAATTGCATCTAACACACCCTTCAAATGTCACATCAAACCATTTGAACAAATTTTGTTCCAAATCAAGCTTCATCAAACATGATCAATCAAATCCAATCAAAAAATCATCTCAGGATATCATTGTGTTGCTTAACACTATCCTTGCATTGTTGTGCATCCTCAAAAATGTTATCATCATCAATCCCATCAACATCCCAATCCTTGTGTTGCATAACACTATCATTGCATTGTTGTGTATCCTCAACAATGTTATCATCATCATCAATCCATAGATCTGATCAATCAACCTTAGCTTGGTCTTCAACAAAAATCATAAACAGAGCACTGATATCATCACACATGTCCATATCCAAATTGTCAAAATCATGCAAAATCCAAAAACATGAGAAAATGGAAAATCCAAAACATCAGAAAATCCAAAAAAAATTCAAAACATATCAAAATCCAAAGCGGTCAAAAGTCATTTAAAATCCCAAAAACAAAGGTGTCTTGTTGAACTACGCCGTCTCACGAGCTTGAATGTAGGCCAAGGTTGATCTTGGATCATCTCACGAGACATTTAGGTGGAATCCTTTAAGTCACGTCACAATAAGCCCGACAATTCATCATGTATATCTTCATGCGTAAATCGGTCAAAGTCATCGGTCGAACTATGTGGTCTCTAGTGTATAACATAGGGCAAAGGCTAATCTATTGATCCAAAGCCCGAGACCCTAGGATAGGTCTTTAGGTTGATATCTTGGTGAAAATCTCGAGGAAATCCCAAAACATTGGAAAATCGAAAATCAAAACATTTGTAAATCTTGAAAACACCAAAAAATAGCCTCAAAACATTGCAAAACTCCAAAAACATCCAGATATTTGAAAAAATTCATCTGTATCATTTCACTTACACCCGCAATAACATCATCCATAATAAATTGGTCGTCATCCTCAACCTTTGGTGAAACAGCTAGAAACAAGTCTAGCAGCTTAAAAGAGTAAAACTCAAAAGCATCAAGTCTCAAGTCTCAGTCAGTATGTAAACAAGTTGGTCAAGTCTTTGTGTCGATAGTCCATCATCCAAATAGTCCCATATCAATCATCTGATAACATCATGTCCTAGGATGAATCCTTCCTACAAGGGGCATTATTTTTTAGAAAGAACACTTTGGATAAACGAAATGACATGTCAGCCATCCACTCGAACATGTCCTAGGGATGTATCCTTCCTACAATGGCATTATCTTTTGGCAATAAGTTTTGGATTCTTATCCTTAAAAACACATTCCCTTTTGGTTAGCGGTATTGAAGAACATCAACTTGTTTGTGTGCTTTATCTTTTTCTTTTGACTTATCTTATTGCACTCAGTCCAAGGACCTCTCGATGATATCTGAATGAAGGACTTAGAGAGATATGAATGGGGCAACGATCATTATTCTTTTGTCTGTTGTGCTTGTTGGACGTTCTTGTAAAATAACTTGGCGAATACTTTCTTTGTTAGATATGTATAGAGGATTTTTTGGATGGCTTGTTGACTATTGCATTGATTGGTTATACCTCTTTGTGTTTTGGTCTGAGATGTTTAAAACTTCTAAAGTCAATCCTAGCAAGGTTTCTATATGTCAGGTGTGAAAAGGAATACTCCTATCTATTTGTCGAGTCAAAGTCCATCACACTAAGTACAACGCCATCCTGGTCCTTTATACCTTGATGCATCATACTTAGGTGTGTTATCAAACATAAAGTAAGTGACCCTTTAAAAACCCCAATCCTTGATAAGAAAATCATCCATTTCTCATCATCATCTCTCATAACGTTGGCTTGTTGGATCCTCTTGTCATCATCTAATTTCTTCATTTTCCGCACTAACATCATAACATGAATAGTTAATCATCATCACCAATGCATCCATTATGCATTCATCTTGCATCCATAAATCATCAATATTCCGCATATCATCTCACATGCATAATCATCATCATAATATAGATCTGTTAGTCTAAGCATCTCATAAATCATCCACTACATAATCATAGCACATCACATCATCAATCTCATCCATCTCACATCATATAATCATTTAAGTTGTTTAGGATAATATAGATTTGTTATTCTAAGCATCTTAAAACCATCTCATTTGCATCATCGTCCATAACCGCCCATTTTGAACCTCTTTATCGCGAGATCGACCCTCAAATCGAATCTTTTCGCTCAATCTCTTGAGGGGGCTATGTACCAGTGTACTTTCCACTAGGGCATCTGAAAAATCAGAATTTTTTTGATTTTGATTGCAGCAAGTTTATTTTCTTTGAACCAATGCAATAAGTACATTGCTTCAAAGAGGGGAAAAATGTAGACATGCAAAATTAGCATTATGCATTCATCAAGTAAATCAGGCTTCACATGCATCCACTCATTCAGTTAATCAGGTTCACCTTCATCCATTCATCAAGTAATCTCATTAATCTCCTAAGGTCATTTATTTTAAAATCAAATAAACATTATCATCAACCTTTTAATTTAGCAAACATCCATTTAATTAAATCAAATCCCAAATCATACTTCATCCTTTTCTAAATTAAATAAATCAAGTATTTAAGTCCTAAAAGGTCAAATTAGCCTAATCATCATTAATTTAATCTAACCATGATTAAATGCTAAATCTCACCCACTTGCATCCTCTAGATATCTCCACTTGCACAAATAAATCAATTTATTGATTTATTAAAAAACCCTCATTTTCACTCAAATTTGAAAATCATGACAAGTTGATTTGTCCCTCCAACATTGCATTTATTGCTCTTTTTCTTGTCCCCCTCTCTAAATTTATTGCAAAATTTGAATTCAAATTCTCCCTCTCATGGGCACTCTTCGCAAATTTTGCACATCCATTGGCCTATCACCACTTGACAAGTGGCCTATTCTCATTGGTGGATCTTTAGTCCAACATTTACCCTCTTGGCCAATCTCTCATCAAGAAAATATATAAAAGAAAGCCTTAATTCTCATTCATCCATCCACAACTTTTATGCAAGGTTACTCTCTTGATTTGAGAACTCATCTTGCTCATCATCTCCATTGTATTTTTATTTCATCATTTTGGCTTCTTGGCAAGGGTTGGGAAAGGGTCACTAGCACATGTGACACCAATCCAATATGGAATAGGTGATTATCTTGCTTTTGAAATGTCTTATTGATGTTATTTTTGTTACTTGTGGCATTTCTTTAGCATAGATATTTTATTTCATAGAGGTATTTATAGATTTGTATGTTTAGACTAACCCTTCTAATGAGTATTTGAGGTTGGTCTTACTTGCAGATTTAGGGTACTTCAATTACCACAAATTTTAATTTGCTTTTGTGAATCAAGTCTCTTCACTCAAACTCTGGTTTAGCCTAGAATGGAACCCTTGTTTGAATCTTTTCATGCTTATCTTAGACCTCAAATAATACACATTTTTAAAACTCTTGATGGAGAATGTGATAGTTATCGTGAAGCCTTGAAAGTTAAAAAATATTGAATCTACTCCAGTGACCACTATGATCTCCAACCCCACTATAAACTTCAGTGCTTATTCAGTTGAGAAAAAGGGTTATAAAGAAAATAATAAAAGAAAGAAAAGAGAAAAGAAAAAGAAAAGGAAACATTGAAAAAAAAAAAGACAACTATGTGGGTGTGCTAACAACTCTTTTGGGGCTATGGATGCCCGGCTGGCAATAGAGCAATGTTCGTGGGGATTGTAGTGATAACTTTGTCAGGGCTATGAACGTCTGACTGACAATGAAGCAATTTATAGGTTACTCTTGGATCTACATTACTTATGTAGCTTTTCTTGGCTGATTGGTCACTTGCCTTTATAGTTTCTAAGGGAGGAGAATGAACTCACTGCACACACACTATTGAGATATTTGTGACTCGATTCAACTAAGGATTTTATTCCTCTTTGAGCCTTGAGTTATTTTATGAGGCCTACTTCTTGATTGTGAAACCTAATATTCTAGGTTCTGGATGAATCCTTATCCTTGGAATGCTCAGGAGCACTCCCCAGCAGAGTTTCCACTTGTTGTGCCTTCTGCACAACATGCCCCACTTGGACCAAGGACCCCCTCTTTTCATTTTTTTTCTTATGTTGGGAATGTTTGCTTTTGCCTCATTTTTTGTGCCCCTATTTTTGAGCTTAGGAAATTCATAGGCCTTAAATTTTCCAAATCCAACTTGACCAGGTCATCCACCTAGGTTTCATGAAGTTTCAAGTTGTTGCAGAAATTTCTTTGCGGCTTTCCATCACTCGCGAGTTGTGTTGTCCTTCGAGGTCTGCAGGTCCCTTATTGCGGGTTTCCTCCTATGGACTTCCATTTATGCTCCATCATTTATGATGGAATTCTCCTCATGCCTTTCTGTGATGGAATTTCTACATCTTGCTTCTACATACCACTTGTCCACACAGACTCCCACCCAACATCTTCAGCAGGTCATATTTATGCATTTCCATCAACCGACTGCCTTTCGTACGTGCAATTAATGGCATAATTTATGACTAATTGCTTATAAATACTAAGCCACTGACCTATCATTTTCAATCGATTATTTTGAAATTTGAAAGAGACAAAGGTATTCCTATGCGCGTGAGAAGATTTGAGGACTCCTGCAGTGATTGCCTCCTCCCCATTAGCATGTTTGTAGGTATGTATATCACCCTTCCAAAATTCATACTAGTTAGGGTTTTGAGGGTTTTAGGAATTATAAAATTTCAAGGGTTTGAGTTTTTTGTGTGGGTGACCAAAACCCTACTTCACCAAGACATAGAAACATTAAAATTTGAACCCATGGGTCCTCATTCAGGGATATTCTTATCTCAACTGTTGTATTTAAACGCTGCGAAAGACTTTAGCTCCCACTCCACCAATTCCCCACACTCAGACCTCCATTCCCTAAACCAATGAAGAAGTAGCTAATTTCACATTCCAAACTCTACAAAATCCCTCATGTGGGAGTCCTTCCTACTTGGGTCATGTCCTAATGATAGAGCCCCATCGATCTTTCACCTTTTGGGCCCTACCTATCCTCTCTTCACTCCCTTTTCATGCAGCATGTTTAGAATAACTAAGTTTTCAAACCATTGCGGGTTCTCTTGTGGGAAGATCCATTAGTGAGAATCCACTTCAATTATGTAATTGTCTATGGCTGGACTCAAATAGCTACACACTTTGTGGATCTCGCCCCCATCATCGTTGCTAAATTTCCCAACACACGATCGAGAAATCGGTCAAGTCATGAGGTCTTGCGGATACTTCCTCGCTAGTTTCCTTTCATGGAAATTTGATCTTCCTTAGCCATTATTTATGGTGAGAGCCACCATGGCCTCTCACCCTATGGCTCCCACACCATCTGTTGTCGTGATCCTTAAGTGAAACCAAAATCTCAAAATTCCCAAGTCTTAACACTTGCAGGAACTCCCATGCGGGCCACCGTCTGTGGAAGTCTACCTCACCTAAGTCATCTCTAATGGAAAACCATATACGATGCCTCATCTAAACATCTTCCACCCTCCATATTTTCATGAGCTCTTGGTGACATCAACATGAACTATGTCTGTGAAATGTTTCCCACCCTAAGTCGCTATCTAACTAAAAAATCCTAGTGGATCTTTGGCTTGCGGCTTCGGCACCCCAATTTTTTGCATTTAACAAAGTGGTGAAACTTTCAAAACAAACGATTGAGTACGACTCGTGATTTCCCATGCATGCCAAAAGGGTTCAAAACAAAAAATAATCAGGTAAAACACCATGGCGGGTTACGCCCTATAGGACTCCACTTGTGGAATGCTACCTTCCTTAGGTCATTTCTTACGATGGACTCAAATGGTAATCCCATTGACGACTTCCACATCCTGATTATCTACATGAGCTTAAAAGGTTGATTTAACCAAGGGAAATAACTCCAAGTGCTTCCACCATGAATTTCCTCACGTGCTTAATGATTTCACACTAAATTTTCTTGACGTTTAAACATTGCAGGAATTCCTTGTTGGAATGTCGTGTGCAAAAATATGTCCTCCCAGAGTCATTTCTAAAAACATTTACCCTGACAGCTTTCGTTAGGCAGAAACAATCATTGGCCTGTGAGTCTACAAACTTCACAAATGAACACAAAATGGTAAAATTTGATGAATGTAATTATCTTTCTCATGTATGTAGATGCATTTAATGACATTCTAGCATGATTTAATTAGCATCTCACCCTCTTGATTTATCAAGGCACTTACTGCACACTTTGTGTGCATGATTTATGGAACCAATGGAGAAACCAACTGAGAAACCAATAGAGAAGGCTGACAAAGGAAAGAATATCACGAGAACTCCAAGAGGAAAAAAAGATAGATGTCAAATGAAGTAGGAATTCCATAGGGTCGAGTGCACCTCAAAGATCCCATCCAATTGGGACAAACTGACTGACACAAATTTGGGACATGTCAATATTGATGAATTTAGATAGAGGGTCTTGGTCAACCCAAGAATAGAAGAGGCCTTAAGGATAAAGAAAAGTGGACTTGCAAAGGAAACAAGCTTTCCTCCTTCCCTAATTGCTCCAAAACTGGTCATCACATGCCGAGAATGTTATCATGCTCATACCAAGAGGATAATCACTATCCACGAGAGGGTACTAGATGATCTTACTCCCATGTCTATTGGAAAGACATTTGGGATCCCTCTATTCGATAAGATGAAGGAGACTAAGGACTATGCCTTGAATGTCTAGAAGGCGGATCCCACCGGGTGCAAGAGAAATATCAACTAAACGTGGCTACTTGAGAAGAGGGGTAGTGCTAACAAAGTTCCCCAAAATCTATACTCGAGTGACTTCCTAGAAGAATCCAATGACCTAGTAACATTATTGAGAAGAGTAATGGGCCTCCCCACTTCCTTGATCTTCGAGGAGTGGATGTTTTATTTTGTGGAGTAAATCCTCCGAGGAGAGGCCCAATTTCATTGGGCTAAGATCATCAACGAAAATTTGCATTAACAATTTGTTGCAGTAAAAAAAACTCAGGAATTTTACATGACCCCCTATCTTGTGTGCCTTCTAGAAGTGAAGTTCCCCTAGAAAGGATTGGACTGTGTTGACACCCAAGGTACTAGGAAGGGGATAAATCTAGTTTATGATTGCTACCCACAGCTCCAGTACATAAATTACAAGAAGGATTACAGAAGGGTCAATGATGCCATCATCATGCACATCATTCAGACCTTGGTAGGAGATTATCACAGAAAGATGTCCCACAGTGCCAAAGTGGTAGTAAAAGGTTTTGGGTACTGGTTCATCCAGTTCCCTAAGTTCACATACATAAGAGCTAAGAGATTCTTAGGATTCCCATTCTGACTGCCCTAATACCCCAATGATAGAATCATCTTGTTTGAGCTCACCTAGCAGTTGCAAAACGCTCATACCTTATTGCATAACAAGCATCATGTTGGGGTCCCATACCCCATTGCATTTGGACAAGAGATGTATTCCTACCCTACTACCCCATGCACATAGTACTTAGAGAAAGAGCTTGCAGATTACAACCTTAAGTTGCATACAAAAAGAGGAGGCTTAGATCCTCATGTAAAATTAAAGTAGGTTAGAAGGTAGTATGCCCATAGATCCCACATTGAAGACTTATGGGCTAACTACAACGATCACCTTGAGGTCTAAAGGCGGCATTACATGAGAATGACTGCTAAAATGTGAAAGACATTAATCTGTGCCTAGTTCCTGAACAATTTGTGGAGGATGATAACGTTATTGATGAGAGATATAATGCTCTGATAAATGTTTCATTGCCCATTATTGAAAAGGCAGAGCCAGAAGTGATAGAATTGAATATTTTCAACCTTCTAATAGAACAAAGGACCAAAAAGTGGCTCAATGACCAACTAGCCCAACTACAAGAAAAAGGTGTAGAACTAA
Organism: Sequoia sempervirens; assembly: GCA_007258455.2. NCBI lineage: Eukaryota > Viridiplantae > Streptophyta > Pinopsida > Cupressales > Cupressaceae > Sequoia > Sequoia sempervirens. The sequence goes on along the minus strand of VDFB02105785.1, from coordinate 221,888,113 downwards.
CCTATGGGGAGCTCAAAAATAACATAGAAAGTGAGACAGGCAGTGGCGCTTCTGTGGGTTCTTCAGGTGAGGCTCCTAAGTCTCTGCATGTTACAAGATCAAGGAAAAGGAAGGACACATCGAAGTGGCAGCTGAAGAAAAAGGTATATACCAGGAAATTTGTCGAGGGGCAAAGGCCAAAAAAGAAACCAAAGAGATCGGGAACCTTTGTTCCTGATATGTTAGCCATACAAGAAGAGAGGTGTCTTCTCCAAGAAGAGGAAGAAGTTGAACAACTGTGGTCACCGCCACCCACCACCACTGCACTTCCAACTGTTTCCACTGCACCATCCCCTTCCACTCCCAAATCCTTTCCCATCTCATCCTTGCCCACTGTGGACATCTTTGTCCACCTCACCCTCGCTTCTCCAATTACTCCTATGGTTGCACTTGACTCTTCTTCCTCTAATACTTCCCCTCTATTGTCTTCCTCACTCCTTCCCCCATTGAAAACTATTTCCACCCTTCCATCTTCTCTACCCACAACCTCTATGGCACCCCTTACCTTTCTAGAGACTTTCCTCTCATATCTACAATGCGCCATCTCAGCTCTCTGAGGGTATTCTAAATCCTCAAGTTAAAATTCTTATGGCCCAACTTGTTGCTGCCTTACCTCTCCCTCCACCTCCTACTGACCCACCTAAGATGGAGGCTACAATGCAAATATCCAAAGAGATGGAGAGGCTAAGTAGGGAGCAGCCCAAGGAAATAGAAAAATATGTTGCTGAAGAGCCCAAGGACTCTGACTAGGATGATTATTATGAGCACGCAGAGGAGGGCTTAAGAAATAATTTGGATGAAGTGGAATTTGATGAAGGAAAGAAAATTCCTAAGGATGGAAATATGATTAAGTTTGATACTTACTATGATGTTGAAACTTTAGACTAGGAGCTTGAAGGCGAGCAGCCTGAGAAGCATAAAGATAAAGAGGTAGGCTTGGAGGAGCATCAATTTGAGGAAGGGAAAACTGATACCGAAGTTGATGGTGGAAAAGGTTGATGATTTCGTAGGAACTAGCCAGGATGAGGGCCCAAAAAATGAAGAAGTGCCTCTGAAAGGAGAGCAAGATAAAGAGGAAGAAAATATAGAAAAAAGAGACATTGAGCCCAACAAGGTTGAGTATGAAGAAATCAAAGGGGCAGCACAAGAAGAAGATATTGTTTAGAAAAATGCAGAAGCTGCTGAGAAAAATAAAGAAATGACACCAAAAGAGGAACAAAATGAGGAAAATGAAAATGTTGAAGATGCTCCTAGACATGAAGAGGAAGATCCTTCAAAGGATCAGGAGGAAGGGGAGAATAATGAATTCAACACTACATTCCTGAATCATCAAATAAAGGTTCCCTCATGGTTGGAGCAGCAATTGAAAAGAAAAGATCCAATACTCATAGATGTTAAAGCTCGTCTAGAGGTAATATTGGCCAGAACATAGGTAAAGACCCAAGAAAAGAAGAAGTTGAAGATTAGGTCACACATCACCACAGATGCCTCGGGCTCTGAGATATTGTAGGTAGCTACCCCAATGATAGAGATAAAATGCAGAAACCTTGCAAGTCAAGGACTACTAGGTGACTACCATTAACTTAGGCCCCGCCTCTCGAGCCTAGAAAATTGATGAATTTCAAGGGTTTGTTTCCACCATCCTCCAACAAATGAATAAAGATCAATCAACAAAAGAGGAGCTTAAGAAATAGGTGGCGAAGTTAACCGCCTACATACAACAATGGACAACATCCAGAGAAAAATCTCTAATGGAATCACCAGTTCCCACCTTGTTGTTAAAGAAAGAAATCAACAAGATGGAAAAGATGAACTAGACTAATTCCACCTTAGACTAGTTCAAAAGAGTTGTCAACATAGGAAATAAGGGCATTTACTGTGTAGCCAAAATGCATAATGAATATCAGGTCTTTAAAAAGGAATTTGAGCAAGAGATTCAAGTATGTAAAGAGTTTCTAAAACTCTACAAAAGCACATACCCAAAGCTGGAGAGCATTCTCAAGATCTCCCGGGTGATCTGGGAAAAGGATTTAGCCCTTCTGAAAGAAGACCATTGACTGCTCGAGGAATGGATACTCAATTGCAAGTACAAAAAAAGAGTTTTGGAGAGTTCCTTAATTGAATTAGAGGCCAATCACGCATGAATTGTTGATAATTGGGTTGAATGTGATCTTTTCCTAGAACTGATGATGGGGTACAAGATGTCGATGGTGGAAGTAGATCAGGAATCTATAAAGCATGAGGCCCATAAGAGAATGAAGCAAGGATCTGGTGACACTCTATCAAAAAAAATTATGGATTTTGTTGGGTGAGCCTTCTCAGAGTTAGAGCAAATGGTTAAGGTAGGAGAAACATGGATAAGGCATTCAAGAGGGTCACGTTCTAGATCTGAAAATATGACTTCTCCAAGGAAAAGAAGATCTTTTCTACCATTGGAAAGTTTGTTGAATATGCCAAATTATAAAAAGAAGCTGGAAATCTTGTAATAGATGATGAATTTTTAAATAGGTAGCTAGAGGACAAAATAGGCTACAAGACAAAATAGGGAAAAAGAAAAAATAGCCTATTTTACATTATAAATTTTGTACCCCTTATTGGGTGATGTGAAAACCCTAAACTAGAATGAATCTAATCCATTCATTGTAGAGAAACATTAACCATTCATTTTACTTTTTGAAAACTATAAATAGGGGCATCCTCTCATTTTCAAGAGAGATGAGTTGTTGTATAAAGGAATTCTGCAACAATATATAAGAAAAGCATTGAAGTTGATGGTTCCTTGTATATTGTTCATTATTTATGCATGATTCAACCTCCAAATGTTTATTTCAGCATTGTTTATTTCTATTTAAGTTCATTTTCAGCTTGTAGTTCATGTTCAACTTTAATGTTGATTGTATGTTGTAGTATTTGATGCACTTCCGACTCATACTTTTAGTAATTTATTGATGATAAATTGTTGTGTAAAGTTATTTTGAGCTCCTTTACTTGTTGCAATTAATTTCAACTATTTGTTCATGCTTGATAGGTGAATGCACAGTCTAAAAATCTACAAAGAGCCTTAGAAGATTGCACTAGTTTTGTGACACTATAGATGCTTCTTGGTTAAGAAAAAATTAGTTTGGGAAGTTTGCCTATTGCAATACCAGCCATTGTTACTGTTGATCATAGGTTTATATTTAGGATAACTTCTAAACCCTTCATCCTTTTTACTTTTCTTTCAAAATATGAGTGAAACATAAGTTTCCAGCATCATTACATAGTTGAATTTGATGCTTTATACAAGTTTTAGACTGTTTTCCTAGCATTTATTGTCATTATTCACAATTTCTAGAACTTTGAAACTTTTTTGCAGACCCAAAACTTCCAATCTCTGTCAACCACAAAGGTCCCTTGTGATTACTAGCAAATCACACATCAACACTGAGCTATTTTTGCATAGTCATGACCTAACACCCGAGAGACCTTAGGGAGATTTTCTAAAAATCAGTTGCAAAATTTCACCTTTCAAGAGAGATAGGACATTCATTTTTTTTCTATGTTGAGAAGTGAAAAAAACACCCATCAACAGGTTTGAGAGGACTCCTAGACCTGCATTACTCTAGGACCCGCTAGACTCTCAAACCCACAAAAGATCAAAACCTGCAAATGATAGAAATGCTTGATTTTAGTATTTCTCTCTAATTTAAATGATGATATGCATATACAATATGTTTTGGATGTAATATTTTCACATTTTTTGAGGTATGTATGCATAATTCATGTGAGTGATAACTATGATGGTATACAAATTTGGACTTTTCATATTTCCAATTACACACCCTTATTTTGCAAATTATATGGAAAAGACTAATAGATCCAAAATGAAATTCGAATACAAAGGAGTTGATCCCCCATTCAAGATCATCATTGGTTGGTCAATAATAGGTGATTCCAATCTAGAGAACATTAACTTGGAGGAGTTCCGTAAGAGCATATTCAGAGATACAAAGATAGATCTATCAAGGAAAATTAGACAAAGTGGGGTAGCCGAATCTGTTGATTTCCCTATTGTTTTTCAATGCTCGTAGTTAATCATGGAAGTGAGGGAGCATTACTACAAGGAATCTATGAAGATATTTTCTATAGATGATATATTATTGGCAGATCTAACCCCTGCATCCATTTCTTGCACATTTGGGATCCCATCCTTCTCACAAATGGAAGTCAAAGACAAAGCCTATGCTAAACAGGTATACAAGGATGATACACAGAAGGATCTCAGGCTTATCAATGATAATTGGATGAAGAAGCCTAGATAAAACCCTAATGAGTTTCCAAATAATCTATATTGGAGTGACTTTATGGATGAAGTCAATGGCTTGGTCACTCTCTTGAGTACGGTTATCGATTTTTATTCATAATTAGTCTTCGAGAAATGGATGCTTTGCTTCATAGAGGAGACCCTTTAAGGAACCACTAAGTTCTTGTGGGCTAAAATCATAAGTGATAAATTACACAACCAATTCATCCAAGTGAATAAATCTCGTATGTTTAATATGTCCTCTTACATTGTCTATCTCTTTGCCACCAATTATAGATACAAAGGATTGACTTGCAAAGGTGAAGTAAGAATAGGTCTAGATAAAATCAAGGTGTATGACTGCTACCCTCAGTTACATGAGCTAAAAATGAAAAGCACCATTATAAGAGGGTGAATGGTGAATTCATTATGTATATCATAAGAACTTGATAAGAATATCTCAACAAGAGGCTCTCCTCTTCATCCATGGAGATGTTGAAAATATTTGGATTCTGGTTCATTCAATTTCCTAAATTTTAATACTTTAGGATGGAGGGATTCTCAAGTGCCCCATATAGACTTCCATGATATTCAAACAATAAGATAATCATGTTATAGATGACCAAATAGTTATGTACCTCCCATCACCTATTGCATGAGAAGCATAGGGCAGGGGTTCCTTATCCCTTAACCTTTGGGAGAGGTTTATGTGCATGTCCTTCAGATCCCTCAATTGAACATTTTAATAGGGAGATACAAGGCTTCAAATTTGTTTTCCACATTTGAAGAGATAATTTTTACCCATATGGAAAAATAAAAAAGCAAGTAGGAAAGTAGTATGCTCACCAGCTACATTTGAAGGAATTTTGGGATAATTGTTCCAATGATATAAAAGCAATAAAGAGATCATACATGAGACTGACATTGGGAGACATCCAAACTTTGGGTGTATTTGAAATGCTTGATCAACTAATGGAGGACGAAAAACTAGTCTTGGATAATGAAGAATATACTAGGGTGGTAGATCAACCCATCCCTCTTATAGATTGGACTAAGAAGGAAGAAATAAATTTAGATGAATTCACTCGGCCAACCCTCAAGAGAACCAAGAGGTTGTTAGATTCTTAGATATAAATATTTTTAGATCAAGATTCAAACTAATGTATGGAGGAAAACAAGAGAAGGCCCAGTCCAAATACAAGGGGGAAAGGAAAGAAAGATACAAAATAAAGATGCCCTACTAAAAAACCAAGGGTATATAAGAGAAAGGATAGCGAGGTTAGGAAACCTCCTTCTAAAAGGACAAAGAAAGTAGGGATAGTAGCCATGGAGTCCATATTGGAGGAGTCTTCTCCTCCTTCTCCTTTGCCAACAACTCATCCTCCCTCTCCTCCTCTAAAGTCTCCTTCACCACCTTTAGTATTGACTCCTCCATCAATGCCATCATCATCTACTCCCACTTCTTTTGCTTGAAGTCCCCTTTCCTTTCTTCCTCCACTTCCCTTAGCCTATCAAAGTCCTTTATAATAATCTTCCCAAACAACTTATAGATATCTTGCTTTCTCCTACAAATCAAGCCATAATAAATCAAGTTGTGTTTTCTTCTCCCCTCCTTCCTCCCAATATATTCTAGAGTCACCCTGCATGGAGAGCATGGACAAAATTCTCGAAGAAATGCATAAACATGAGAGAGAAAACTTGGAAGGCATGTCTATAATGGAGGATACTTCTATGGCTCCTCAACATGAGGAAAATTCATCCAAGGAGATTATTAGAATCAAGATAAAATATCCCCAAGAGGAGAAATAATTAGAGGCTAAAGAGGAGAAAATGGAGGAAGCACAACGAGAGAAAAAAATAGATGAAGTGGCTGCAGGGGATAAATTTTAAAAAATTCCATCCTATTTAATTCAAATAGTAGCTCCTATATGGATCACAGAGCAATTGAAGGAGAAGACCCCTATTGTAAAGGATCCTAAGGGTATCCTTGAGGAAAATTTGGCCCACATTGGGTAAACCATGAAAAAGAAAGAAAAATAAGGTCACATGTGACCAAAGATGCATCAGGTTCAAGAAATCTTCATGCAGCAACACTTTCAATGGGAAAAGATTCCACCATAATTTTTTTGATAGAATATAATATTTCTTCAATTAATATTGGCCCCAATAATAGATCCTAGAAGATTGAAAAATTTCAAGGGTAAATATCCAACATTTTGAAGAGAATGGATAAGGGTTCGGCCATCAAGAAGGATTTGAAGGCACATATTGTTGGAAGCTTGTGTTGTCATTGATGTCAACAAAGTGTTGTTGCATTGATGTAAACCCTTGAGGAAGTGTGTTGGTTGCATTATGTTGTCATTAGTATTATCGCTAGTGTCAACATTTCTTGATGATGAGAAATGTAGTGGTGTGGCTGAGATGCTGAGAAGGCATTACAGATGTTGAGTTGGTTTTTGTGGTGCTTCGCTTCCAAGTGCTTTTAAGAAAATTTGAATAAAAGAGAGTTCAATGTGGAAAAGTGGTGGTTTGATTTGTGCTATGAATTTCTTATGTATTGAAGCTATGCTTGGGTGGCTCGAATATTTTGATCAGATGTGCTTAGAGATTCTATATCAATAGTTTTAGGTTTTGGATCATGTGGCAAAAGAAGTGTTCACCAGTGTGTGAACTATGGAAAAAAGTTGTCTAGGCTAAATTAGATTGCTCTACATTTCTCTATAGTGAATTTTATAGTGTTGTGGATCTAGGAATGTTCTTAAATCATCTACATCTACCTTCTCTCAAATTTTCAGGTGTTGATTCATTCCATAAGGTTTTTTGGTATGTTAGATGTTTGTGCCAGTGTGTCTAGTTGCATAGAATGAAGATGTTCTTAAGTTTTAGGTGGTTGTAGAAGTAGTGGTGAATATTTTGATGATGTGGAGTATTCTAAGATATTGTATGAATGTTGTGGAGTGTTTCTATGTGGTTTGTGAGTCATATTTGGATTTTTTTAAGCATGTAATTGAATGTTTAAGGGTGTTAACATAAGTTCGATTGACCTAGCATGTTAGCACTAATTGAGGAAGTGTTGTGTTTCATTTGGAATCTTTCCAAAGTATTTCAGTGTGGATTGAGGTCATACATAATGGTGTGGGTGGTCTTCCTTCATCTCTTCCCACTGCAAGGATATTTTGGTGGTGACCTATTTTGAAATTATATGTTTAAGGTGTATAGTCGACCTTGGAGAATATTTTTAAGGTTGTGAATGGTATAAAGGAAAGGTTAATTATAGGAGAAGTGTGTGTGAATGTGAAGATGTGTTGAGATGTGAGTTTAATTAGATGTAGAGATCTAAGTGCAAGCTTATTGCTTATGACTACCTAAAGCAGTGAGTAGAAGGTGTCTACATTTCAGTGTATGAAGGTTGCAGATGGTGTAGATTTGTAGTGGTGGATATGCATATTGATTTGAGATAGATTTCTCATTGTAACAATAGTATTTCTTCTTCTTCCTAATCTAGAAGTGATCCCTTTTAGATGGTGTAGAGTTGCAGTGGTGGATCTTCATGGTGTACAGTTGGAAGTGATTCCTTTTAGATTGTGCAGAGATCATTTGATAAGGTTGGGAGACTCAGATGAATAGAAGAATACCCTCTAGGGATTCTTCAAAACTTATCAAGAGAAGATGCAACCAAGACAAAGAATACTAAAAATAATGGTTGATAAGTACAAGAATGACATCCCTTTCTTGGTAACAAAATATTGTTGCATCATATAGGCTATTGAGCTTCAGATCGTATGGATCCAAAGATGGGATATGAAAAAACCATTGGCTCAGTGGATTTTATGTTGAGAAAGATACCTTTGAAGAGAGGTATGGTACATATGGAGAAAAATACATGGAGGTACACATGGATCAAAGGAAATCACAGATAAAGTAGATCATTGACAAGATGACTACAGCATTTGTGGAGGCAACGACCCTGAAAAAAGAACAGGTTGAGAAGGAAAAAGCCATAGTTGGCTCGCTAGAAGGATCATCAAGTGTTAGGAGATCCGGTAGAATAGCTACCACTCCTTCGGTTGCCCCAAAGTCCTTCGAGACTAAGACTGCTACAATAGAGAAGGGAAAAGAGCCTATAATTACTATGATAAAGGAGAAAACACCTCTGGTTAAACAAGAGAAGAGACCTAAAAGGAAAAGGATACCCTGATAGCACAACAAACAACTAGACCTACAAGAAGGAGAGTAAAAAAAAGCTACAAGGGAACAATACTTGGGAGAGGATGTTTAAAATAAAGAAGAAGAAGGACCAAAATTGGTCCGGAAGAGGAAAATTGAAGCTTCACAATGTGAAGCAAGTGGTAAAATACAAAAGGTTGATTTTGTGGATACAAATGATGAGGCTAAAATAGAAAAGGAAAAACAAGCCTTTGTTATCCACATGAGAGAAAAGAAAATAGAGTCTGATAAGGAGAAAAAGTCACCAAAAGATATGAAAAAGAAGAAGAAAAAGGCTCTGATAAGTACTCATAGCCCCATGAATTTGGATGCTCTATTTAATGGGATTGTGGAGCATGAGATACTAGAAGAGACTATTGCATTATACACTTATGGTGATGAGGTGGACAAGACCACCATTTTAGAAGCAATTATCAAGTATATTGTTGTATTTGAGGTTTATGTATAGAATATTGAAAATCAGTTGTCGGAAGACTTAAAGAATGTATTATTTTCCAAAAGGTAGGAGGATATTGAGGAAGAAGTAAAGTTAAAATCTTTTGCTTTAGAAAATATATGTGCACCTCTCTCCAAAGAAAATAAATCCACATTGGCTAAGTTGTACAATAAGGAGTTCTAAACAAAGAAAAGGGTGACCACTCTCATGAATAGAGATTAAAATGATCTAGAAAGGCTCCAGAATGAGACTATGGAGAAGGTTGAAGAGTTAGCACAAAGATTAGGGATGTCTCTAAAGAGCACAAAAGAAATGCATGTTGATATTCTAGTTTCGGATTTGAAAGCAACACATGATGATGCTCAACATGAGCATGTAGCTAAAGAAGGAAATGTGCAGGAAAATTTTCTTTTGAAAGTGGAAGAAATTATAGAATAATATGTTGTAGGTGAGGAGAATGTTGAAGAGGAAGGAGCTATCGAAGAAGACACTACAAAAGAAAAAGGTATTGAAACCCAAAAGGATGATACTTCCACTGGACATAACACACCCTCTTTGGTATCTTAGGAAAATATTGAGGATAATCAAGGCTACCTAGAGACAATCACTCCTTTGGATAATAAATATCAATCCACTGGTGAAGATGTGCCTGGGAATATAGAAAAGAGTGATGGGATGAAGGAGAAGAAGGATGAGGAGACATCAATTAACACTAGTGACAAGGAAGAGGATTTGAAGGAGAAGACTGTAGAGGAGAGTGTAAAGACTACTGGTGAATCTTCCAATTCCTTTAGATATTTGTTAAAGAATTTCTTAAGAATGTAGTTATAGTTCCAGCCTGTAGTGTCTACCTAGTTATTACAACTTTTGATGCAATAGGGGCAAGTGGACATGGACAAGATTTCTCCTATTCACAAGCTTCAATTGGGTGATGATTTCCATGCTTCTGAATAGAAAGAAATATTAGAAACGCATCAGAAGAGTGGAAAGATGATTGATGAGGCAGTAAAGATTCTGCAGGAGGCCATACCCAGTGTAAATATTGACAACTCCTTATTTGGTATGGAAAATCTAAATTTTTTACTTGATTCCTTCAAGGAATATTCTAGTGGGTTAAAGGAGAAGTTAGAGAAAGAATTAGATAAAAATTTGAATGATAAAATAATGTTGGATATAATGGAGAAGTGTGTTGCTACACACAAAAAAAATCAAGACAAACTTAAAGTTAAGAAGGAAATGTGCAGGACAATGTTCTTTCGAAAGTGGAAGAAATTATAGAATAAAATTTTATAGGTGAGGAGAATGTTGAAGAGGAAGGAGGTATCAGAGAAGACACTACAAAAGAAAAAGGTATTGAAACCTAAAAGGATGATACTTCCACTAGACATAACACACTCTCTTTAGTATCTTAGGAAAATGTTGAAGATACTCAAGGCTACCTGGAGAGAGTCACTCCTTTGGATAACAAAGATCAATCCATTGGTGAAGATGTACCTAGGAATACAGTAAAGAGTGATGGGCTAAAGGAGAAGAAGGATGAGGAGACATCAATTAACACTAGTGACAAGGAAGAGGATTTGAAGGAGAAGATTGTAGAGTAGAGTGTAAAGACTACTGGAAAATCTTCCAATTCCTCTAGAGATTTGTTAAAGAATTTTTTAAGCATGTAGTTACAATTCCAGCCTGTAGTGTCTGCCAAGTTATTACAACTTATGATGCAATAGGGGAAAATGGACATGGAAAATATTTCTCCTCTTCACAAGCTTCAATTGGGTGATTCTTTCATGCTTTTGAATAGAAATAAATATTAGAAACACATCAGAAGAGTGGAAAGATTATTGATGAGACAATAAATATTTTGCAGGAGGCCATACCCAGTGTAAATATTGATAACTCCTTACCCGGTATGGAAAATCTAAAGTTTTTACTTGATTCCTTCACAAAATATTCTAGTGGGTTAAAGGATAAGTTAGAGAAAGAATTAGATAAAAAGGTGAATGAGAAAATATTGTTGGATATAACGAAGAAGTGTGTTGTTGCACACAACAAATTTCAAGACAATCTTAAAGGTGTGCGAGCTTGTGTGGCAGAATCCAAAGTTTTATTCCAATTTTGCATGAAATGGCCAAGCTCTTCAAAGATCATAAAAGAATAGATGTAATCTATTGACTCCCAAATTGGAAAATATTTTGGTGCTTATGATTCGGTACAAGACTTGGATGGAAGCACAAGGTCTATCGATGAGAATCTACATGAGTAGTTCTTCCAACTACAAGTTCAAAAGGAAAATATCATAATGCAATTTGGCCTTCTCAGGGATCTGGTGGACTCCAAGTTTATACTTGTTTCCATTTCCCTACTAAGTGCTGACAAAACCTCAAAGCTAAAACTAGTACCCAACACTACGGATGATGGTGAAGAACTCTTAATGGATTTTGAAACCCAAAGTAGAATGCTTGGAATAGCCAAGAAGAGTTGGGAGGAAGGAAAGAAAGAGTAGCAAGCCCACCTTGAAAAGCTACAAGAGTAAAATTCTTCCTCTAGGTGATTGTATTATTTCTTTCTTTTTCTGAATTTTAGTTTATTATTGAGATTTCAATGTACATGTGCAGATGGTATAAGGAAATTTTCTAGTGCAAGTTTTTAATATAGAAGTATGGGTTAGCACCCCTAGGGGGATTCAATAAAGTGTTGAGTTTGTATGTATTCATATACCAGTCAGGGGGAGTGCATGAGCATGTGTAAGTATATGTGTAATCTGGTAGATACAAAATTGTGTAAAGGGGGAGAACGTATGTGTCAAAGAAAGCAAATATCAAAATATATGTATGTGCCCTTTACCCTTGATGTCAAAGGGGGAGAGAATTTTTGGGAGAAAAATTTTGGGAGAGTATTTGAGGCATGTTTCCATCAATGACAAAGGGGGAGATTGTTGGAAGAATAAGAAGATTGTCATTGATATGCTTATCAACAACATGAGCATGGAGTATGAGTACAAGTTGTACAATATGGCAATTTAGTATTATAATTAATGTCAACATTGAGATCTGGTATGGAGATCATTGTGTAGACCACTTTTTATGGCTTGAGCATGTTTGAATATGGTAATACAATGGAAATTTGAAAGAAGGTTTGATCCAATGAAGATAGATGAAAGGTAAAATTGACTAAGTGTCAAAATAGTGTTTTCAGTGTACAAGACATTTGATATTTTGGTCTACATTAGTCTGTTGTGTAGAATCTTGCTTTGTGGTTTTGACATAATTTTCTTAGATATTAGAGAAGCTTATATCCATAATTTCATATTGTTTGGGTTTCTAGTGAAGAAGTTAAGAGTGACAGTATATCGATTTGGAAGCAGAAGAGGTTCCCAGTTCAGTATGCATGCTTTGGTGAATATGTACCTCTTTGCATATTGGTATCCAGTATTACAAAGTTGGGGAGATGTTGATAAGTGTCACTAGCACCTATATTCCAAGTGGCATGAATTTTTGTGCTTCACATGTCAATTTATGGTTGTACAATTGGAAAAGTTTGATGTTAGGTCATTACCGGTGCCGACCTAATAAGTTTTAAGTACTGCAGAGTTTGAATAAGTTTTGATTTGTTATGTGGGAGCTATTATAGGTCCATACTGACCTATCTTTATTTTATATGTGTTTTTCATCTTGGCATGAAATTTTTATGAGTGTATAATGAGCCAACAAGGTATATTTTGTATGGTACCTCTAATTAGATTGACCTAATTGATGCGGTAGGTGCTTTATGGATGAAGCAGATATATATGTAAGATATTTTTGGTGTTTTGATGATGGTGATGTAATGTGATGTACATTTTATGTGAATTTTGTGAGTATAAGGTGAATGCAGAGCATAGAAAAGTGTTAGTGCATATCAGTATGAAGTGTGTGAAGTTGATATATTGAGATTCAATAGAATTGTATTCATGCATATGCTAGATACAATTATAATAGTTCAAATCTAGGTTGTGAGCCACCTCTCTATTCTATCTTTTCTTCTTTCAATGGTAAATGAGTCCACTAGGATAGTGAGCACTTCTGTAATATCTTATAACCGGTTATAATATATTATGAGCTAATCCTCATCATGAATTTTTCCATTTTGGGTTTTCCATGTTAAAAATCTGGTGTTCATGTGTTATATAATTTTGGTGGATGTTTTACTACAAATTGAATATGATATGTGGAGTTAATGCTTAAATGTGCAAGTGGTTTTAGAGAATACTGATTCACCTCCCCTCTTAGTATTTTAGGTGTTCAACAAAATGTATGTGTGTGTCTTCATGCTTGTGTTTTCATATTGTTTGTGAAGACTAGCCATTTGTAGGTCTCCAGGCAATTTAAGCAATTCAAGAAAATTAAGCAATCAAGATCCAAGCCTTGAGGAGATTTGTATGACTTAAATCCTTCAAATAAGCCATTGAAGGGTGGTGAGTTGTATCACTTTGTGGATTCATCATTCCTGCCTATCATTTATACATTTACCATGACATTACCATTGTAGAAGTGGATACACTAATGCGGGGTTTGATCAAGGCAAGGCCCTAAATGGAACAACATTTCTTCTCTCTTTGAATGTGCAGGTTTTAGGTCTAAAGAATATTGAAGTAAGTTTGAAGATCTATTATTCATTGTTGCAATTGAAACCCTACACCTTGACAACTCACAAAAAATTAGTTATAGAATTATCTGAATGTGATCTCACAGTGTGACAAGTGAGAAATCAAAGCTCTCATCCAACACTAGAAGACTACAAAAATAGATCTAAATTATCCTTATAAAGATAGTGGTGCTTGGGGAACCTATGTCCTCCATTTTAAGTTCCAAACTTATAGATCATAGGTGCACAATGTCCTACTTAGTGTATTTTTGTAGTCTAATTTTTTTTGTGATTTCTCATATTTTCTATAATTGTATCAAAATAATATTAAATCATTGCATTTCATCCTTAGGTCACTTTCAAATTTAGTCTAAGGTTGGTTGACTCACTTATTAAGTTTTAAGTCATTCATATACCTTGTCCAAATCCAATCAAACCACGAACACATCCCATTCCATACATTCCAATAAAATTAGGGAAAGGCACATCCAAACCCTCTATTTGATATTATATTCTCTATTTTAATTAGCCAATAGGCTATGTTGAAATGAATGGAAAGGAAAAGCTCTAAGGTTTCCCTTTCCCTCCATTTCAATATTATATTATCTATTTTAATTAGCCGATAGGCTACATATAGTGTGATATTTGAGCCTGAAACAAGTCTCGCCCCTGTAAACCATTATTGAGTAATCAAAAAAGAGTTTCAACTATTGTTTAATGGTAAACCAACTACAATTTAATGGTAAAAGCCTCCAAAGTATCCAGAAAAAGCATCCAAAATTTCACTTATCACATAAAAGATAGATAAATATTGATTTGACAATTGGAAGGGAACATTCTATTTTTATTTGTAGTGTTTTTTTTCAATTTGATGAAAACTTTATTTTTCCATTTGTATTGCTTTATTTTTTAAATTTGCATGCAAATATTTCATAATTAGATAATACTTACTTTCTTTAATAAAAAAATATAGATTTTTCTAAGTTTATTTCATTCATTATTTATCACTTATTATTAACTGTTTAATCCAACCACATGCAACTAGAATTTGTAGTGTATCCATGCACAAACACATACTCTAGCATATTACAATACATATAGTTCTCTATTGGCATAATACTTGAACCTCCTTTAGGTGAAAGTGCTAGTTATAAATTTTCTTAACTAATCTAATGCAAGGATACAAATTTTTACACTAGAATTTTGAATCAAATTTTAGAATGATTGGGCACCCGAAATGGTATTGACCAATCATTTGGAATTTTAGTTGGGTGTCTAAAACAATGAACCCTAATATTATCTTATTGTGACATGATTGTTAAAAAAATTTACTATCTCTTGTGTGTTTAACCCTAGCTTCCAAAGGAGCTCATGGCCTGGCTAAGGACGTAGTAATGGAGACCTAGTGTTTCATGTAACCCATAAGTTTAGAGGTAACTGTTTAATTTTGTTTAGTGTTATTTTATTTTTTTTGTCTAGGTTCCATTCACTTGGGAGGTCTGAGCCTCTTGATGGTACTATGTCCTATTCATGGGTTGTAACACCATCAAGGGTTGTTCCCTTAGTAGGAATTGTAGGAGAGTCTCCCCTCTCCCACAGGCCATGACCTATGGGGAGGGGGACTCCCCCCTTCTAGCCAAATCTTTGCCACTTGGGTGCCATGAAGGCACCCAACAATAGCCTGTATCAAGCTCATTTTTAAAAAATATATATTTATTTTATTTTTTATTTTAAATATTATTTCTTTGCATTCACTAATATCAATTTCTTGTTTAATATATTCTCCCTCACTTTGTACAGGTAACCTACTAGATTGGGAAAGGGTTTGTTAGAGGAAATTTACCTAGTGCTTGATTTGACTCAATTATAATTTTCTATAATGCCCATAAATAGAGGGATCTATAATTTGAAATCATATAACTATATTTACATAGAGTCAATGTAAAATAAGTAAATCACAGGTATAATCAATAAAAATTTGGTCATATAGCTCAAGAATTATCATAGCAGAACATACCATATATTTTTAAATAGATCAACACCCTCTCAATACATAATGATAAAACAAATTTGCATGGATCTAGTTACTCTATTATCCCATGCATTTTATTTAAAAAAACATTTAAGTGAACATAATTTCCTTAGTTTAAACTGACAAGATCTCACACTTGTCCTTTACTTTCACATGTACCTAATATAGAAACTTGAGGAATTCATTTTATTTATGCTATAAAAATAGGCCATGAATCACAATTTATTTTAATTTTTAGTACAAATATAAAATAGAACATCCATCTATTTTATTGATAGAATATGAAGCAATAGTGCCCTTTGATTTTTTGTTGTTTTATCATTATAAAGGAACTTTAAAACAACAGTTCTATACACATAGATAAAGTAGAATGGTGGAATGAACTTTCATTTTACAGTTACACACCCACAAGATATTTCACCAACTTTTTTCAACAATAATACAAGGCTTCTACAGTTCACCCAATATGACAGATCACATTTGAAATGGAAATACTATTAATATTCACAAAGGAATATAGTCAATTCCAAATATGAAAGCTTCCTCATACCTATAAACCTACACAAGATGCACAATTTATTCTAAATGCCAATGAGGTTCTCACAACCCAACCATTGGTTGGAAAAACCAACCACTCCCAAGCTAGGAGGTAACCAAGAGATTGAGTACACCAAAACAATCATGCCAAACATAGCCACTCAACCAAATAGAAACACACAAATAAGTTACACCCTCCCAAGGGAATTTCATATTTACACAAGGATTCTTAGCAAGAACCCAAAAGGGGAAAAGGAAGGTGGACTACTCTCCATATGGGGAGACCCATGACAAAAAAAATAACCAAGTGTCTCCTTTCTCTCCATTATCATACAATCCATTTGATCCATTCACCATTTTCACAATACAACCACCTATACATGGATACTCATACCCTTGAGCCTCTCCTTCTCTAAGGAGGGTTAAGATCCCCATAGAATTTCCTACCTCTCACTATCCACAACAAGGGATGCTCTTCCCAAATGGGTGAACTGATCCCACACAACCCAAACCCCTTTACAACATTTACATTTACAAAGAACATAAAGATGATATAAACAAAATGCATTTCCTAATGCACAACCATTCACATTTACATGGAATCATAGAAAAGCATGAGAAAGCATGAGGTGCCTACCTCAAGAGAAATTTCCAATTAAGAATAATTTTAGGATGAGCTTCCAATCTCTCCTCCTTTCAAGATAGCTCATCCCAATCTAAAATCCCAAAAGATAAGTGAAAATTATTTTCCCAAAAAGAACCCCTCCTTTTTTTTTTTAAAGGATAGATATAGGGATCATGGATTTGAATCCTTGAATGAGAGAGTAAAACATGTCACTCTCTCATTCATCCCTTTGGACACATCTCCCCACAAGTTCTCACACATGTGTGAGAAATTTTAGGGAGGTGAAGAGACAAGGAGTGTTCAACACTCCAACAAGAGATTTTCAATCTCATTAAGAGAGGGGAGGTGGATTATAATACATCACCTCCAAAAGCTTCTCTAATTAATGAAATATTAGAGGAAACATGCATCCACTTCCCAACTTATAGAATAATGTAGCGAGATGGTGAAGAGAAAAAAATTCGTGAGCAGGAGTTTTCAAAGTTGCAAATGAAGGAGAGGCAGATTCTGATGATGACGATGGCAATCCTTTTTCCTATGTTTTCTTTAGTCCTTCATTGGTATTTGGGATGGTGTTCACTGTGGATTATAGGGTCTCTGGAATGTCTCTGGTACATTTTTGGTGTAGAGATTTTGTGGAAAGGTGTTAGCGGGTTTTCCTCTATTTCCCTTGTCTCTTTCTTGTTGTTGCAACTCTTTTCTTTGGCATAGGTGCCAATTTGTGGCCTGTGGGGCATTTTTATTAGCTTTTATTCTAGTCGGTGGGGCCTTGCTATGGAATTTTTGGCTGCACTTGTGGAGGTCTTGCTTTCTTGGTGTTGTGTGGTCCTCTTCCTTGGAGTTACCTTCTTTCTGAGGGTTTTCTTTGCTATGTGCGTGAAAGCTCTTGGGGTCCTGTTATTGACTTATCCTCCTTCTTGTCTTTTTTTTGGGTTGGGGTTTTCCTCTAGTGGTGGGGTTCTTTGGTCTCTTGAGGTTGTGCTTGGGTTTTTCCCTTTGTTGCCATGTTCTTTTCGGTGGTGTATCTTTTTTTCCTCCTTGTTGAGGTCTTTGTTCCTCTTCCTGTACCCCATGTGGGTAGTGAAGCTATTTCTTATTTTCAAGTTTGGTTCTTATGTTCTACAAATTTATTTTTGTTGGTTGAATCCTTTTGGTTTCTTTGTGGTTTTTTCTTTGGGCCTTGTTTTGATGGCAAGGTTCTTTCTGTACTCCAATTGGGCTATGAAGTTTTTGTTGTAGGGGGTTGTCTCTTGTTTGTTGGTTGAGTTATATCAAATGTCTATTATAAAGGCTTAGGTGGATGCTTTCTTTATGTTGTTGGCTAGGTTTCTATTTACATCTTGTGTCAAGTACTAGGAGCCTGTGGTGCCAAAGGATGTAATGTCAATCCTTTTTTTTGTTATTATTTTTTGCCATGTTATATAGTTGGTGTCTTCTTTTGAGGTGGAGATTGTTCCTATTAAGGGGGATCCCTCTCCTATTGAGGTGTATTTGGAGGCTATAGAGGTTGTGGAAGGATCTTTCATCTCTTACAATTTCTTATTGAGGTGGAGCTTGTGTGTGCAGGAGAGTGGTGGCTTCGATAGGAAGGATTTTCATTTTATCCTCTCTTATAGAGGGGATCTCTCTCCCATAGAGGTGGAGCTTGATTTGGTGGCCTAAGTGGGATGTTGTTGCAAAATGGTTGATGCTTCTCAGTGTTCAACTTTGTTATCTAACTTAGTTTTTCCTTGTAGCTCTCTTATTGAGGTAGGGAGTTTGGTGAAATTGACTGTTCTTGAAGGGATATTTCGTTGCCCTTTTTGTTTTGGCTTAGTGTTGAGTGGATGGGGTGATCCCACAATACTGGTTTATAATTTTTGGTCAAACTGGACACTAAACTAATTTTTTCTAACTAAATCTTCACTTTCGGGCACCTATAGTGGCTAAACCATGAGGAATTTGAAGATGATGCAAACTAGTGATTTATGAAATTTTGTCTGTAGATTCTAAATATATTTTTTTCAAATATTTTGGAATCAAATTGCACTTCTTTTCCATCTCCTTCAAAACTAGTTTTTCAATAAACGCCATTTTAAGGATTGATGCTCACCATATACAACATAAAAATTTCCATGAAGGATATAATCTATTTTTTCAAATTTAGATTTCTAACTATGATATCTAGCACTTTCATTTGGTTTCATAGTGTTTTATTGAATATTTTTCCTTAATCAAGTTTCGAAGTCAAACCAATTACAATTCAGACATAGGTGGATTGTATACAACATAACTTTTTTTGTATGTATCGAAATTGATTTAATTATTTTGTTGGATCAAGGACTTCAATATCTAGTGCACTGATATTTTTCAATTTTTTTTTATAATCTACTATTTTTCCACATGTGCAGAATAGAAGCTTGATTTTCGATGAAAAACATACATTCACATAAAAAATAAATATAATAATAAAATTAAATTTATTTAAAATTATACTTTTTGGGAAGCTTATAATAAGGACTACATACTTACAAAAAATAAATTAAATGAATTCATTTGATCCCCCAAAAGGTAAATCAAAAGTGGTTTTTTATCAGCATTTTGATAGGTGTAAAGGAGACTCTGTTATAGGTATGGTTTAAAACTAGCGGTTCTATCCAAGGGGTTTGATCTAAGGTGGTTTGATCAAACACTCTTCAATTGGAATCCTTTAAATGGAACTTTTCAAGGATGAAATCATTATATTTTCTAAAAATATGTTATTTCAACAAAAATCAAGATCTCTCAAAAATTGTAAACCAGTATTGTGGGATCACTTGATGGTTTGTTTTTTATTGGCTATTGTAGGTTGTGTTTAGTGTCTAGTTGACTCATGGGGTTTCTCTCTGCTGATTGGGTTCAAGGTCCCTGTGAAAACCTAGTTGTAAATGGTTTTTGGTCCCGTTCAAAGTTGAATCTTTGTAGATTTTTTTGTCTTTTGTATCTTTTGGTTTACTACTATTGTTGGGCTACTAATTGTTTGTGTTCTTATCTGATTGTAGCTTTCATTTGTTTGTAAGGGGTTTCAGGTCCCCTCAAAACCTTCTTTTCCCATAATAAAAAACAAGTTCATCCCCTTCCACAAAATGTGTCACACTTTTTAATGGGCAATTAAGCAAGGATATACCTTGAGTAATATTCAAGAAGTGGACTTCATTTGACCCATAACCCATAGGTATTAATACTAGGTGTTAAAAATCATCAATCAACTCAATTTGACGACTTTTTCCAACCCCTCAAAACCCAAAAAGAGTAAAATAAGAATTTCAAATATAACAAGAGTAACTCAAAATATCAAAACCCCCATCTAGGACCTAATTAAATTTTAAACATTAATCACATTGTCAAAATTTCAATAATTGTATTGCAAATTAAACACAACACATACGAGACTATAGTCCCTCCAAATGGATTATAGTTGGCTTGACATGGCTTAACACATATAGGGTACCCTTGGTTACCTTTGATCCCATTGGCCATGGGGAATGTAACAACACATTCTAAGCTACATGTCAAAATATCCAATACATGATAGCCAAAGCAACTAAATCAATATAATCTAGTCTTTGAAATCAATTAAATGAAATATCAATATCAATAAATTTATCCTTTGTTTTTGTAAGTAACCTATTCTATCAATTCACAACAAAATAATTACAATGTTATGAAGCAAAGTACATGATCATCTAACTTAAATTTATGCCTCCTCAAATCCACGACATAAAAACAATTATCCATTTTCACGAACACAATAAGATTAATGAGAGCATAGTAAATAGAGAAAGCATTGGCATGTATCTATAATCATTGTGCAACATAATAAATCAGAAAATAAGCATAGTATCAATGTCTATAATCATCCATAATAATCCAAAACACATGGAATATCAAAATGATTGAACCAAAATAGAGCCAAACTAGGTATGTCAAATAGTAGGCCTCACAAAGTGAGATTGAGAGTAAGTTTGAATGAATTGATTAAAATAGGTAGTCAACTAAGTGAGATGGAATTAATTAATTTAATAATAAATTAATTGAATTATTGGTGCAACTAAGGTGGAAATTAATATTGAATTTATTTATTAATGAATAAAGTGTGGATAAATAATTAAATATAAATATGAATAATTAAATGGATAATCAATTTATAAAATGTATGAATAATTGTAGACACTGAAAAATGTCCTAATTGATGTCATACATTCACAAGAAATTTATTAACATTGTTTCCTCTTTATCCATCCTCTTTTCGCTTAATTGATTTAATTAGCCTAGCGAATTAATTAATTAAATTATTTTTATCTATTAGCCTAATTAATTAAATTGGATTAATTCATCCCTTTTCACACTAACACTTCATCTCATTAAATTAAATAAATCAAAATATTTAATTTAATCTCCTAAGTCATCTTATTTAATTAAATATCATTTCACCCCTCCCCTATTTATTAAATCATCTAATTTAATAAATATCTCTCAATTCTTCTAATTCCCTAATTACATAAATTAAACCTTGTTTAATTATCAATTAAACTAATTTTCCTCTAATCAAAGGGAATATTCGCATGGAATATTCTTTATCCTTTTTTGCACAATTAAAACTTTGTTTTAATTTGTAAAATACCTTTTTCCTCACCCAAAGGAATATTCTAAGGAATATCCCCCCTCCTCCAATCAACTCACTTAGCTTCAAATGCAAGTTAACCTTTAACCTCTTTAACAAGTTACCTTTGACTTGTGTGAGTAGGTCAAAGTGTGTTTGTTTGAGGCAAGTGTGATCCCTTGATTAAATTTCATCTTGCATTCTCATCCATTGATCAGAATCCATGATCCATGCCTCTCATCCCCTTCATCTTGAACTGTTGATTAAGATTTTTTATCTCAACCACCCATTCCTCATTTTCTCTCCTATAAATAGATCACTATTTGGAGACAAATGGATCCATCTTTTATTGCAAACTTATGCTGTTAAATTCACTCACATACTTAATCATCTTTTTACTCACTTTTTAGCTTTTTTTAGTTCATTTTTATTGCATAATAGCTTAGAGCATCCATTAATGGCTTCCATACATCCATCTTAGTTTGTAAATAAATTAGGGTTTTCATCTTTTACCATCATTTTAGCTTATATTAGCTTAGCAATTTCATAATTAGATCATTTATAGCATAAAATCATGATAATTTAGCTTGCATCATGTTTATTTTTACATAATTTAGGTTTTCACACATCGAACACTATGGTTTCAACAATTCTCTTCCATAGAATCGATTGAAAAAATCTCACTTATCACGGGATTGGGAAAGGGTCATCGTTCCATATCAACACGACACCAATTCCACAACAAGATAAATTTCAAATGGATTAGAATAGATTTTTTGAAAGCTTTCATAGTTTAGTATGTTAGGTTTTGATGAAATGTTTAGTTTTAATTTTGTTTGATTGATCTTGTTGAGATTCAAGTATTGGTGGCTTCGTTATGCTTTGATTCTTCATGGATCAAGCGTAATTTGGCCCATACCAGTATTTTCACATCACATTTTGGCATTAGAAGGAGGGCCAACTGATCATTTCACTGTTTTATAGCTCAAAATCCATGTTCATGTTGTTTTGCAAGTTGCAGTGATGCTCAAACCACAAACAATGCTATTTGAATAGTGTCACCATATAGCGATGCTTAGGAAGTTTGAAATAGCGACATATATTGAATTGGCTGACTCCAATTTAAATATAGCAATGCGTATTTAATTTTAAGATATTGTGAAACAAAAATGGCGATGGTCAAACTCACCAAACTGATGCTTTCAAATTACAAACAACGATGCATTTGTTAGTAGTGACACAATTGTGCTCAGTGGTCTTGTTGTAGAGTGACGTCCATTTTCACCAGAGCGACACCCAAATCCCAAACTACAATGCTATTGTGTTTAGCAATTCTCAACCAGGGTAAGAAACTTTATGTTAGTTTTTTCGACATGTGACTTAATTTCTTTGGATTATTTGATCATTGATGGATGTTGACTATGTTTTCATTATTAGACTAATAGGTTTTTGCAAGGTTTAAAGGCATGGAGCAAAATTTAAGAACTTTTCTTCTATCTTAATATTCTATAATTGTAACAAGCGTTTAACGCTTTGGGGCAACTATAACCCACTTTCATGCTTTTTTAATTTCAATTTTAGGCAACGCACTAGTTTTCAATTGGGTTTAAAATGAACATTCAAAGTTGGATAAAATTGAACCCTCACATCACATCTTTCAATTGGGCTTAAAATTGAACAAGGCAAACTCATCTTTTAATTGGTGCTTAAAATGAATTCATCATTGCTTTGAAGGATAAAATTGGCAATTGTTTGACTTGTTTTGTGATTTTCAACTTTGCTAATGAATGCGTATGCAATTCTCTAGTGCCATTTGGCGATCTTCAGAAGAAAAAAAACATTCTCTAACATGTAAAATCACCCACATCTTTCCATTTGGGTTTAAAATTGAACAACCATGCTAGTGTGAGAAAAGGCATAGCATTTGTTTTCTCTTTGTTCATGCAAGAAAAGATGATCGAACTACAAATGTACTTACTCACTATTGTTCAACTTTAGAGGGCTTGCCTTGGTGGTAAAAAGTACTCACCCCGAGGGAATGACCCAAGCGGTAACGACCATAAGCCAGGCTCTTCCAAACCGCTATATAAATTTGTGGTTGCGATGAAAATCATAAACAATGGGAAGCGGTACTTGATAGCTCTCCCCCAGTATCTTTATGATGTATAAAGACCTTGTTCTAAGGGTTGGGAGACCTCTCACAAGTATTTTATCATTGCACCCCCTAAACTGGATTCCCTTATTACGAACCTTTATGTAATAGCCAAAAATCCCTAATATTTATTATGTCAGGAGGTCGGACCTCTGAAGCCGTCCCACATATTTGTAGTTCTTAGTAGAGATGAAGAGTTTGTCATGGGAGATTCATGAGAACTCAAAGCTTGGATGAGCTATAGAAGTGAGTGTCGTGGATGGGATCCAGTGTGTTAAAGCTTCTAATCATCCACTCTGAATAAGCACAATTGGAGAAATCCAAGTGGGAATACAACAAATATAGCCATTTCTATCCTAGGGTTGTAATGATTGTGAGTCAGTTTAACACTTTGCTTGATTTAAAAATGATCCAAAAAAAACATTCACTATCCAAATTTCAAAAAAATTGGCTCAAACATGGACTTCTTGAGTTAGCCTTGATATTACTGCTTGTCCTAAAGATTTATTTTTAGCAATTTCTAAATATCTTGACATTAATCTCAAACCCATATTTACTGGCAAAGACAACATAGGAAGTTATGGCTTTAACCTCATGATTTTCAAGAATGGACATTATGAAAGTTATGATGTTCTTGACATAAACATCTAGTTTGGAAACATAATGCAAGACAAGTTTTTGTGGTAAAATCAATTCACTTAAGCAAAGATAAATTGACAAATGAACCCCACATGATTATTTTGAGACCGATTGTGTTAGTGTAATTAAATTAATTATTACACTAGCATAAGTTAACTTAGGTCATATATCATTTAGTCCTAGGTTGCATTTTTAATAAATCTTTTTAATAATGGGGTAATTTCCCCTTCCTTGTTTGTAGGGATAAGATTCCTTCTAGAAGATGAGTTGTCCTTCTAGAACTTATCTCAACATTTAATAATTTTCTAGATAGGGCTCACATGGTGTTAGATCATGACACATGGCAACATCACATGCATTTTAGGTTTTCATTCATGCATGTATATTCAAGGAATTTTGTACATTTGTAATCATCAAATCTCATAATGTAGATCAATATAGAATCTCCATTGTGCATGCCTAAGTTCGAACACTTTCTATGTGGTTGATTATCTTTCCTGGAAAGGGTCCTCCATTGAATATTTTGGAGCTTCAGGGACTGTACATCCATAATCTCAACATTGTATCAGAGCTTGTCCAGTGAAACATCAACCCTCGATCAAGAAATTTGCTGTGAGAGATTCTTGCAGGCTTGAAGGCTTCCATTGAAGGCTACTTGATTCCACCCAGGGACCAAGCTGATTTCTAAAGTAGATAGAGTCAGATCCGAGCTCGCCATTGTCTTCAGAAGGCCTCGAAACTCTAGGATCGCCTGTCCATTCATCAAAATCGGATACATCAACTTGGGAGCTATTATCAAAAATTTGAATTTCACGAAATAGGCAATATTCAAATTTTGGTCGATTTTACAAAAGTTTGCAGACTTTTTTTGTTCGGTCAGCTATATTTATAGTTTGCAAGTGACGTACTTTTGTCGGTCAATTGGGGGGTCGTCCACCAACCGTTGTACACTGTCACATCCCGTTGGGCCCATTCATCGGTCGTGGTGTTACTCCCACCGGCCCATGCTCATCCTACCGCCGGCTGTTGAATCCCCTCTCACCTGCCCATGTGTCATCCTATAGCCGATGAAGTCTTGCCGTTAGCATAGTCCACTAGTTAGCCCGTCATCTACTCCACCGACTCTGCCCACATTCTACCTCCTCCATCGAAGACCTTAGTCCCATCAATGACCAAGGGACCTACCAATTCAATAGCTCTTTTTTTTTCCATACTTTAGCCTGTGGTCACATCAAGGACCAAGGGCGGGATTTTTTTTGCCTGGGGTGCTATAATTTTGCACCTATTTAGCTTGCTAAGTGCCAAATCAAGGCATTTTTTTCATTTGATCATAACTTTCACCCATGGTGTCAAAAATCAGCAAACAAGATACCATTGAAAAGATAATTCAGTCTAATTTCTAGTGGTGACATCCATTCTATGATATTTTGCTTGCAAAAATTTCTACAGCCAACTAAAGACAAAACCCTAATCTAGACTCAAAGGCTCGTAACTTCGCAACCGTTTATTGGATTTCAGTGATTCCAATGGCATCAAGAAGCATTTTAGAGCTTTTTTCATCTGTCCAGACTCCTTGATCAGTTTAATCTCTAGGTAATCTTGCATTGATTTTTTCAGTTTGGTGCATTTGTTCAATAACTTGGACATCCTGAAGCTTGGGAAAAGAATTTTTGATCCGGGTAGCATCACTTTAGTTGCACATCATATTTAAAGATTCTATTTTCTATTGAAGGTCATTTGTCTTTGATTTTTTGGAGATTGTTCATTATGGGGCTTGCATATACTCCTTCTTTGGTTATGTTGCACATGGGAAACTATCAACAATGGTGGGATGGGATCAGCCACCATCTCCAATCACTTGATTTGTTGCCTCATCTATATGGTATAGTTCCTCATCCAAGTGAAGGTATTCATGAACTTTCTTGGAGTTGCAGCAGATACATAGTTTTGGAGATCATTACTATGCAAGTTGATTGCAATGTTTTTAGATCTATTGATCATTATGATTTTCCTCACATCCTTTGGACTAAGCTTTGGGAGATATATGGAGATTCAAATACTCCACCCTTCCTCGAGGGTCAAGATTCAGAATG
Organism: Sequoia sempervirens; assembly: GCA_007258455.2. Classification (NCBI taxonomy): domain Eukaryota; kingdom Viridiplantae; phylum Streptophyta; class Pinopsida; order Cupressales; family Cupressaceae; genus Sequoia; species Sequoia sempervirens. The sequence goes on along the minus strand of VDFB02105785.1, from coordinate 221,861,810 downwards.
TCATTCTTCAGATCAAGTACCCCATGATGATATTGTTGTGCAGGAGGTTGATTGTCTAGATCTTTCCTAATAGGTTGACAAGGTTCCTTCAGGTGCTTCTTCTCCATCAGAGACTATCGGTAACCCTTCACATTTAGTTATTCCTTGTCCAGATTCATTGATTGAGGCTTCCATCATCATCACTCATCAGAACATCTTCATTTTTCCATACTTGACATCACATGATGGATTTGTTTCAGCTATCACTAACTTGGCTACTTCTACAATTTTGGAGAACATTCTTGAGGGGATATCACTCCTCTATTTAGATATTTCATATATGAGACTTCTTCCTTGTCATTCCATTCAGGATTTGAGGTTTCTTTAGCATCTACCATTGGATTGGATTCAGACTTCTTTCAGTGGTTTTGAGGACACTTCATTCAGGGGGGGCTATCAAGTCTCCATCACATCCATCATATCCATCACACTGTCTTTGGATATTGTTCAGCATCAATTTTTGCATCGTCCTGGTTTGCCATCTTCTTCATTGATTGTGGCATCTTTATCTTCAGGAAAGGAGACATTTGAGCGGAGTTCAGAGACATCATCATCCACATTCATCCTTCCTTAAATTCCTATTTGGAATGGGAAGCATCACTATACTTGCACTTGGTTCTATTTCTTCTGAAAGGGAGACAAGTTGTTTGTCGACATTGGATCTTGTTTGTCGCCCGAGACCTTACCATCTTTACTTGAGGTGGTATCATCTTCTAGAGGGATATATAGTCATCCTATTGTATCCATGTGAAAAATGAATTGCACTTTGGGGGTATTTGAAGTTACTCCATGAAACACATCCTATCTCACATTTTTTCTTTTCATCTCCTTTTTGGAGTGGTTTTGTTCCCTCGGTTTTCCCGCCTACCAGGAGTCGTAAGGGAGATTCTGATTTTCTTCATCTTCATGTACATGGGTACCTAACATGGCCTGAAATTTAGTTGGGACCCATCATCATCATCATCATCATCTTTTTCATAATCATTGCATTTCCTCCCTAAGTTAAACTTGTGGGGAATTGTTGAGTGTAATTAAATTAATTATTACACTAGCATAGGATTAACTAGGTCATATATCATTTAGTCCTAGGTTGAATTTTTTAATAAATGATTTAATAATGGGAGGAGGTAATTTCCTCTTCCTTGTTTGTAGGGATAAGATTCCTTCTAGAAGATGAGTTGTCCTTCTACAACTTATCTCAACATTTAATAATTTCCTAGATAGGGTTCACATGTTGTTAGATCATGACACATGGGAACATCTAATGCATTTTATATTTTTGTTTCATGCCTATATATTCAAGGAATTTTTGTACATTTGTAATCATCAATCTCATAATGTAGATCAATATAGAATCTCCATTGTGCATGCCTAAGTTTGAACACTTTTTATGTGGTTGATTATCTTTCCTGGCAAGGGCCCTCCATTGAAGATTCCAGAGCTTCAAGGACTGTGCATCCATAATCTCAAAAGATTGCTCCTGTTCAACAACTTGATCTTCTAGGTGCTATAATTTAGCCAAACTTTGAACTCATAAATGGTGAACAGACAGATCTCATTAGCAGTTTGAGAAGCTTCACTTTTGAAAACAAGGAAACAAACACACAGTGGAGAAACACATCAACCATTCTAGATGAAGAAGAGGAACACACCGATATTGAGATTGGAAGGCCCCTATTACCACCACCTGCGTGGCAATAAATATCTTCCTTTCTTCCATACACTTAAACTGTTTCCACATGATTTCATGAAAAATCAAGATTCCTAAGCCAAAGTCTACATGTCCTCATTTTAGACTTAGGAATCTAACTCCAAAAGCTCTTAAGAAACACCTTCGATCAGTTCACAAAAATAGAAACAAATTGGTAGAAATATTTTATAGAAATGATTCAAGGTATAGTATGGAGTTGCTTGTATTCTTTTGGAGTCAAAATCCTAGTCTTTTTCATGATACTCAACTCCTCTAAATGATTCATCAAATAGTCAAAATTTGTATGGGAAAATCACAAGCACTCCATTTCAAACATAGGAATCATAGAATGAAGTATAGTTAAAAGTGGGCTTCAATATTTTACCACAACTGTTACACTTTGTTGAGAAACTTTTATGCATGAGCTAGGAGATCTTGAATAGGTTTGAGCATTCCCATCTGTCCCCTTATTTTCTAGGATTTGAACATTTTAGAGGTCTAGCATCATTCTCACTACCTTGATCTTGTCAAAATGAAAGGTTCACTTAAGGTCAATCTTGGGTCAAACATTTCACTCACCCCTTCATCAAAATTCATCCTTCACCTCATCTATCTTTGCAAAACTCCAAATACACCAACACTTTGGGACTTAAATATCAAACCAACTTGCTACCTTAGCTACTTTGTATGTGAAATGTATCCTTTTCCATGCACTTAGTTGAGATAGTTATCATCTTTGAACTAGGTTATCTAGAAGGTAACAAGTCTACCCTAAATATTTCTAAGTTCATTAGCATCCTTTTTATCCCAACATCAAAACATCAAACTTAAATCAAAAGTGTTGTCCCAAAATGCTTGCAAATATTACTTCCCATATCACCCATCTTTTCATCCCCCATTATCATATTGCTCCCAAAATAATTAGACCATCCCTTTTACCTAGGTTTGAGTCAACTAGAGAGTTCAAACATTACAAAACTCAACACAACTCTCCCATAGCTGACACGAAATTTATGGTAAAGATGAGATCACAACACAAGAGAAACATGTTTACATTTATTTCAAGTGATCCAAATCCTTTAGAATTTGATCCCAGAATTCATGTTACACCATAACAACAACAATCATCTCCTTCAGGACCATATGAGATTGAAGAAGTCATGAATACTCTATTTGAGCTCACTAGAGAAGAACTTTTAGAACATCAATCTTTTGAAAGTGTAGCTCCTATCTCCCTGACATTTGTAGCACAAAGTTAACACAAGATTTCACAACTCCATCACAAGGGCTAAGTCAAAACTACATACCTATTCTTGCAACCATCCTTGCTAAAGATTTTGGTCACATCTCACCATTTGAAAATAGTACACTTGTGGGTACTCTTGAAACTAATCCTCCACCTCCCACTACCATTTAGACACCTACCTTTGGTGCTCCTCCCATTCCCGAAGATCCAAAATAGCTACACTCTTTGCTTGAACTTCACTATTCCACCACCACTTTAGCATTTCGGGGACAACCTTCTTCATCCACACCTACAAGTACCACAAGTATGCCTACCATCACACAGAGTGGTATAGACCAAAAATCTCAAAACAACACACTAGGGCATGTCAATATTGTATCACAGAATCAACCCTCAATGAAAATAGGGACATCTTTATACAACCTTCCAGTGGGTTCATCCATTCCATCTACCATTACCACATCATCCACTATCAACCCATTTCAAAAGAATCCCTTGGTTACAAGTTCTATCAATCCTGGGAGTACCTTGATCACGAATCCTTTGTTCACATCTTTTGCACAAAGCAATCCCCAAAACATAGGACAAGGGAATATTTTCAATCAATGGACTCAAGGTCCTATTGTGTCATTTCCATTGCAAAATTTGACAACATCATCTTTTCCAACAACTCCCTTTTCTATGCCAAATCAATCAAGACCTCAAACATACATTCCTCCACCTCATTCTACCATATTGCAAGGAATGTTAAACCAACGGAACTATCCACCTTTCACCAACAATCCACTATCCACTCAAAACATCAATATTCCTAATCCTTCACAAATATCTCAACAACCACATGATCCCACATTGCAAGAACATGCCTTAGCTCTACAACAAGCGCAACAAACTTATCAACAAGTCATACAACAAAAACAACAACATCAAGCTCAACAAGCATCCTTAGCACAACAACAACATCAAGCTCAGCAAGCAGCCTTAGCACAAAAATAACATCAATCTCAGCAAGCAGCCTTAGCACAACAAGTAGGTTTATTAGCACAACAACAATAGCAAGATTAACAACAAGCCTTACTAGCTCAACAATATGCCCAACAACAGCAACAAGGTTCCTATTATAACATCATCAATCCAAGTGCATCAGGAACTATATACACCTAAAAACGGTCATCATATTCAATTGATTAAATACAACCTATTTGATTAATGCTTCAACTACATATAAATAAGGTCTTACTTTATTTATATTGTTCACTCTTCTTTTAATTCTCCAAAATCACATTCTTCTAAATAATTAAATAAACAAAATACCCTAAACATGTTTATTTAATTAACCTTCCTTAATCCTGATTAAGAATTAGAGAACATTTCTACAACTTTTTGTGTATCACCTCATAAAGGTCAAATGAAAATAAATATGCCTAATTATTAATTAGAATTATCCTCACACACTTCCACCAATGAGAAAAAGCACATGGCTTTATTCCCCCACACTTCCAACAAATTTGGAGCACATGGGTCTTTGTTTCACACACTTCGAAATCCCATCCATTTGGCATGTTTCCAATTGGTCAAAGGATTCTCTCCACACACATGAAATTTTTTCTTTGGTCAAGAGGACAACATCTTGATTCCTTTCATCTCCACCGTCTATTATTTCTCCTTCAAATCTAGACTGTTGATAGGTGCCACCTCACAAAATGCTTGAGAAACCCTATAAATACACCCTCTTGCTTTAGCATTTATCATCCACAATTTGAGTAAAGTTACTATGCAAGTTTATCTTAGGATCTTGGAGCTTTCATGGATTCTTATACTTAGTTTTCATATCATGTGTTACTTTTCATTCTCATTTTAGATTAATTAATTGCTTCATAGTTACATTTTATCATCCCCATTGCATCATAGTTACATTTTAGGTTAGTTTGTTTTATGTTTTCATTTGATCGTATGCATAATCATGGATAGTTCATTATAGTTTCATATCATCTCACTCATCTCCACTTGTTCATCTATCATCAACATCATTTTTCATTTATCATCATATTCATCATCCTTTTCATTATTTTGTTTCATTTAGAAGCATACCACTAATCATTCCA
>VDFB02105785.1:221761418-221856630 GCA_007258455.2 Sequoia sempervirens | reverse complement strand
TGTGAGCCACCTCTCTATTCTATCTTTTCTTCTTTCAATGGTAAATGAGTCCACTAGGATAGTGAGCACTTCTGTAATATCTTATAACCGGTTATAATATATTATGAGCTAATCCTCATCATGAATTTTTCCATTTTGGGTTTTCCATGTTAAAAATCTGGTGTTCATGTGTTATATAATTTTGGTGGATGTTTTACTACAAATTGAATATGATATGTGGAGTTAATGCTTAAATGTGCAAGTGGTTTTAGAGAATACTGATTCACCTCCCCTCTTAGTATTTTAGGTGTTCAACAAAATGTATGTGTGTGTCTTCATGCTTGTGTTTTCATATTGTTTGTGAAGACTAGCCATTTGTAGGTCTCCAGGCAATTTAAGCAATTCAAGAAAATTAAGCAATCAAGATCCAAGCCTTGAGGAGATTTGTATGACTTAAATCCTTCAAATAAGCCATTGAAGGGTGGTGAGTTGTATCACTTTGTGGATTCATCATTCCTGCCTATCATTTATACATTTACCATGACATTACCATTGTAGAAGTGGATACACTAATGCGGGGTTTGATCAAGGCAAGGCCCTAAATGGAACAACATTTCTTCTCTCTTTGAATGTGCAGGTTTTAGGTCTAAAGAATATTGAAGTAAGTTTGAAGATCTATTATTCATTGTTGCAATTGAAACCCTACACCTTGACAACTCACAAAAAATTAGTTATAGAATTATCTGAATGTGATCTCACAGTGTGACAAGTGAGAAATCAAAGCTCTCATCCAACACTAGAAGACTACAAAAATAGATCTAAATTATCCTTATAAAGATAGTGGTGCTTGGGGAACCTATGTCCTCCATTTTAAGTTCCAAACTTATAGATCATAGGTGCACAATGTCCTACTTAGTGTATTTTTGTAGTCTAATTTTTTTTGTGATTTCTCATATTTTCTATAATTGTATCAAAATAATATTAAATCATTGCATTTCATCCTTAGGTCACTTTCAAATTTAGTCTAAGGTTGGTTGACTCACTTATTAAGTTTTAAGTCATTCATATACCTTGTCCAAATCCAATCAAACCACGAACACATCCCATTCCATACATTCCAATAAAATTAGGGAAAGGCACATCCAAACCCTCTATTTGATATTATATTCTCTATTTTAATTAGCCAATAGGCTATGTTGAAATGAATGGAAAGGAAAAGCTCTAAGGTTTCCCTTTCCCTCCATTTCAATATTATATTATCTATTTTAATTAGCCGATAGGCTACATATAGTGTGATATTTGAGCCTGAAACAAGTCTCGCCCCTGTAAACCATTATTGAGTAATCAAAAAAGAGTTTCAACTATTGTTTAATGGTAAACCAACTACAATTTAATGGTAAAAGCCTCCAAAGTATCCAGAAAAAGCATCCAAAATTTCACTTATCACATAAAAGATAGATAAATATTGATTTGACAATTGGAAGGGAACATTCTATTTTTATTTGTAGTGTTTTTTTTCAATTTGATGAAAACTTTATTTTTCCATTTGTATTGCTTTATTTTTTAAATTTGCATGCAAATATTTCATAATTAGATAATACTTACTTTCTTTAATAAAAAAATATAGATTTTTCTAAGTTTATTTCATTCATTATTTATCACTTATTATTAACTGTTTAATCCAACCACATGCAACTAGAATTTGTAGTGTATCCATGCACAAACACATACTCTAGCATATTACAATACATATAGTTCTCTATTGGCATAATACTTGAACCTCCTTTAGGTGAAAGTGCTAGTTATAAATTTTCTTAACTAATCTAATGCAAGGATACAAATTTTTACACTAGAATTTTGAATCAAATTTTAGAATGATTGGGCACCCGAAATGGTATTGACCAATCATTTGGAATTTTAGTTGGGTGTCTAAAACAATGAACCCTAATATTATCTTATTGTGACATGATTGTTAAAAAAATTTACTATCTCTTGTGTGTTTAACCCTAGCTTCCAAAGGAGCTCATGGCCTGGCTAAGGACGTAGTAATGGAGACCTAGTGTTTCATGTAACCCATAAGTTTAGAGGTAACTGTTTAATTTTGTTTAGTGTTATTTTATTTTTTTTGTCTAGGTTCCATTCACTTGGGAGGTCTGAGCCTCTTGATGGTACTATGTCCTATTCATGGGTTGTAACACCATCAAGGGTTGTTCCCTTAGTAGGAATTGTAGGAGAGTCTCCCCTCTCCCACAGGCCATGACCTATGGGGAGGGGGACTCCCCCCTTCTAGCCAAATCTTTGCCACTTGGGTGCCATGAAGGCACCCAACAATAGCCTGTATCAAGCTCATTTTTAAAAAATATATATTTATTTTATTTTTTATTTTAAATATTATTTCTTTGCATTCACTAATATCAATTTCTTGTTTAATATATTCTCCCTCACTTTGTACAGGTAACCTACTAGATTGGGAAAGGGTTTGTTAGAGGAAATTTACCTAGTGCTTGATTTGACTCAATTATAATTTTCTATAATGCCCATAAATAGAGGGATCTATAATTTGAAATCATATAACTATATTTACATAGAGTCAATGTAAAATAAGTAAATCACAGGTATAATCAATAAAAATTTGGTCATATAGCTCAAGAATTATCATAGCAGAACATACCATATATTTTTAAATAGATCAACACCCTCTCAATACATAATGATAAAACAAATTTGCATGGATCTAGTTACTCTATTATCCCATGCATTTTATTTAAAAAAACATTTAAGTGAACATAATTTCCTTAGTTTAAACTGACAAGATCTCACACTTGTCCTTTACTTTCACATGTACCTAATATAGAAACTTGAGGAATTCATTTTATTTATGCTATAAAAATAGGCCATGAATCACAATTTATTTTAATTTTTAGTACAAATATAAAATAGAACATCCATCTATTTTATTGATAGAATATGAAGCAATAGTGCCCTTTGATTTTTTGTTGTTTTATCATTATAAAGGAACTTTAAAACAACAGTTCTATACACATAGATAAAGTAGAATGGTGGAATGAACTTTCATTTTACAGTTACACACCCACAAGATATTTCACCAACTTTTTTCAACAATAATACAAGGCTTCTACAGTTCACCCAATATGACAGATCACATTTGAAATGGAAATACTATTAATATTCACAAAGGAATATAGTCAATTCCAAATATGAAAGCTTCCTCATACCTATAAACCTACACAAGATGCACAATTTATTCTAAATGCCAATGAGGTTCTCACAACCCAACCATTGGTTGGAAAAACCAACCACTCCCAAGCTAGGAGGTAACCAAGAGATTGAGTACACCAAAACAATCATGCCAAACATAGCCACTCAACCAAATAGAAACACACAAATAAGTTACACCCTCCCAAGGGAATTTCATATTTACACAAGGATTCTTAGCAAGAACCCAAAAGGGGAAAAGGAAGGTGGACTACTCTCCATATGGGGAGACCCATGACAAAAAAAATAACCAAGTGTCTCCTTTCTCTCCATTATCATACAATCCATTTGATCCATTCACCATTTTCACAATACAACCACCTATACATGGATACTCATACCCTTGAGCCTCTCCTTCTCTAAGGAGGGTTAAGATCCCCATAGAATTTCCTACCTCTCACTATCCACAACAAGGGATGCTCTTCCCAAATGGGTGAACTGATCCCACACAACCCAAACCCCTTTACAACATTTACATTTACAAAGAACATAAAGATGATATAAACAAAATGCATTTCCTAATGCACAACCATTCACATTTACATGGAATCATAGAAAAGCATGAGAAAGCATGAGGTGCCTACCTCAAGAGAAATTTCCAATTAAGAATAATTTTAGGATGAGCTTCCAATCTCTCCTCCTTTCAAGATAGCTCATCCCAATCTAAAATCCCAAAAGATAAGTGAAAATTATTTTCCCAAAAAGAACCCCTCCTTTTTTTTTTTAAAGGATAGATATAGGGATCATGGATTTGAATCCTTGAATGAGAGAGTAAAACATGTCACTCTCTCATTCATCCCTTTGGACACATCTCCCCACAAGTTCTCACACATGTGTGAGAAATTTTAGGGAGGTGAAGAGACAAGGAGTGTTCAACACTCCAACAAGAGATTTTCAATCTCATTAAGAGAGGGGAGGTGGATTATAATACATCACCTCCAAAAGCTTCTCTAATTAATGAAATATTAGAGGAAACATGCATCCACTTCCCAACTTATAGAATAATGTAGCGAGATGGTGAAGAGAAAAAAATTCGTGAGCAGGAGTTTTCAAAGTTGCAAATGAAGGAGAGGCAGATTCTGATGATGACGATGGCAATCCTTTTTCCTATGTTTTCTTTAGTCCTTCATTGGTATTTGGGATGGTGTTCACTGTGGATTATAGGGTCTCTGGAATGTCTCTGGTACATTTTTGGTGTAGAGATTTTGTGGAAAGGTGTTAGCGGGTTTTCCTCTATTTCCCTTGTCTCTTTCTTGTTGTTGCAACTCTTTTCTTTGGCATAGGTGCCAATTTGTGGCCTGTGGGGCATTTTTATTAGCTTTTATTCTAGTCGGTGGGGCCTTGCTATGGAATTTTTGGCTGCACTTGTGGAGGTCTTGCTTTCTTGGTGTTGTGTGGTCCTCTTCCTTGGAGTTACCTTCTTTCTGAGGGTTTTCTTTGCTATGTGCGTGAAAGCTCTTGGGGTCCTGTTATTGACTTATCCTCCTTCTTGTCTTTTTTTTGGGTTGGGGTTTTCCTCTAGTGGTGGGGTTCTTTGGTCTCTTGAGGTTGTGCTTGGGTTTTTCCCTTTGTTGCCATGTTCTTTTCGGTGGTGTATCTTTTTTTCCTCCTTGTTGAGGTCTTTGTTCCTCTTCCTGTACCCCATGTGGGTAGTGAAGCTATTTCTTATTTTCAAGTTTGGTTCTTATGTTCTACAAATTTATTTTTGTTGGTTGAATCCTTTTGGTTTCTTTGTGGTTTTTTCTTTGGGCCTTGTTTTGATGGCAAGGTTCTTTCTGTACTCCAATTGGGCTATGAAGTTTTTGTTGTAGGGGGTTGTCTCTTGTTTGTTGGTTGAGTTATATCAAATGTCTATTATAAAGGCTTAGGTGGATGCTTTCTTTATGTTGTTGGCTAGGTTTCTATTTACATCTTGTGTCAAGTACTAGGAGCCTGTGGTGCCAAAGGATGTAATGTCAATCCTTTTTTTTGTTATTATTTTTTGCCATGTTATATAGTTGGTGTCTTCTTTTGAGGTGGAGATTGTTCCTATTAAGGGGGATCCCTCTCCTATTGAGGTGTATTTGGAGGCTATAGAGGTTGTGGAAGGATCTTTCATCTCTTACAATTTCTTATTGAGGTGGAGCTTGTGTGTGCAGGAGAGTGGTGGCTTCGATAGGAAGGATTTTCATTTTATCCTCTCTTATAGAGGGGATCTCTCTCCCATAGAGGTGGAGCTTGATTTGGTGGCCTAAGTGGGATGTTGTTGCAAAATGGTTGATGCTTCTCAGTGTTCAACTTTGTTATCTAACTTAGTTTTTCCTTGTAGCTCTCTTATTGAGGTAGGGAGTTTGGTGAAATTGACTGTTCTTGAAGGGATATTTCGTTGCCCTTTTTGTTTTGGCTTAGTGTTGAGTGGATGGGGTGATCCCACAATACTGGTTTATAATTTTTGGTCAAACTGGACACTAAACTAATTTTTTCTAACTAAATCTTCACTTTCGGGCACCTATAGTGGCTAAACCATGAGGAATTTGAAGATGATGCAAACTAGTGATTTATGAAATTTTGTCTGTAGATTCTAAATATATTTTTTTCAAATATTTTGGAATCAAATTGCACTTCTTTTTCCATCTCCTTCAAAAAATAGTTTTTTCAGTAAACACCATTTTAAGGAGTGATGCTCACCATATACAACATAACTTTTTTTCCATTAAGGATAAAATTATATTTTTTCAAATTTAGATTTCTAACTATGATATCTAGCGCTTTCATTTGGTTTCATAGTGTTTTATTGAATATTTTTCGTTAATCAAGTTTCGAAGTCAAACCAATTACAATTTAGACATAGGCAGATTGTATACAACATAACTTTTTTTGTATGTATTGAAATTGATTTATTTATTTTGTTCGATCAAGGACTTCAATATCTAGTGCACTGATATTTTTCAAAAAAAAATTATAATCTACTATTTTTCCACATGTGCAAAACAAAGAGCTTGATTTTCGGTGAAAAACATACATTCACATAAAAAATAAATATAATAATAAAATTAAATTTATTTAAAATTATACTTTTTGGGAAGCTTATAATAAGGACTACATGCTTACAAAAAATAAATTTTAAATGAATTCATTTGATCCCCCAAAAGGTAAATCAAAACTAATTTTTTATCAGCATTTTGATAGGTGTAAAGGAGACTCTGTTATAGGTATGGTTTAAAACTAGCGGAGTTCTATCCAAGGGGGTTTGATCTAAGGTGGTTTGATCAAACACTCTTCAATTGGAATCCTTTAAATGGAACTTTTCAAGGATGAAATCATTATATTTTCTAAAAATATGTGATTTCAACAAAATCAATATCTCTCAAAAATTGTAAACCAGTATTATAAAATCACCTGATGGTTTGTTTTTGATTGGCTATTGTAGGTTTTGTTTAGTTTCTAGTTGACTCATGTGGTTTCTCTCTGTTGATTGGGTTCAAGGTCCCTGTGAAAACCTAGTTGTAAATGGTTTTTGGTCCCCTTCAAAGTTGAATCTTTGTAGATTTTTTTGTCTTTTGTATCTATTAGTTTACTACTACTATTGGGTTGCTAATTTTTTGTGTTCCTATCTGATTGTAGCTTTCATTTTTTTGTAAGGGGTTTCGGGTCCTTTCAAAACCTTATTTTCCCATAATAAAAAACAAGTCCATCTCCTTACCCAAAATGTGTCACCCTTCTTAATGGGAAATTAAGAAGGGATATACCTTGAGTAATATTCAAGAAGTGAACTTCATTTGACCCATAACCCATAGGTATTAATACTAGGGGTTAAAAATCATCAATCAACTCAATTTGACGACTTTTTCCAACCCCTCAAAACCCAAAAAGAGTAAAATAAGAATTTAAAATATAACAAGGGTAACTCAAAATATCAAAACCCCCATCTAGGACCTAATTAAATTTTAAACATTAATCACATTGTCAAAATTTCAATAATTGTATTGCAAATTAAACACAACACATACGAGACTACAGTCCCTCCAAATGGATTATAGTTGGCTTGGCATGGCTTAACACATATAGGGTACCCTTGGTTACCTTTGATCCCACTGGCCATGGGGAATGTAACAACACATTCTAAGCTACATGTCAAAATATCCAATACATGATAGCCAAAGAAACTAAATCAAACAATTTCATATATATGTTTAATATAATCTAGTCTTTGAAATCAATTAAATGAAATATCAATATCAATCAATTTATCCTTTGTTTTTGTAAGTAACCTATTCTATCAATTCACAACAAAATAACTACAATGTTATGAAGAAAAGTACATGATCATCTAACTTAAAGTTATGTCTCCTCAAATCCATGACATAAAAACAATTATCCATTTTCACCAACACAATAAGATTAACGAGAGCATAGTAAATAGAGAAAGCATTGGCATGTATCTATAATCATTGTGCAACATAATAAATTAGAAAATAAGCATAGTATCAATGTCTATAATCATCCATAATAATCCAAAACACATGGAATATCAAAATGATTGAACCAAAATAGAGCCAAACTAGGTATGTCAAATAGTAGGCCTCACAAAGTGAGATTGAGAGTAAGTTTGAATGAATTGACCAAAATAGGTAGTCAACTAAGTGAGGTGGAATTAATTAATTTAATAATAAATTAATTGAATTATTGGTGCAAATAAGGTGGAAATTAATATTGAATTTATTTATTAATGAATAAAGTGTGGATAAATAATTAAATATAAATATGAATAATTAAATGGATAATCAATTTATAAAATGTATGAATAATTGTAGGCACTGAAAAATTTCCTAATCGACGCCATACATTCAAAAGAAATTTATTAACATTGTTTCCTCTTTATCCATCCTCTTTTTGCTTAATTGATTTAATTAGCCTAGCTAATTAATTAATAACATTATTTTTATCTATTAGCCTAATTAATTAAATTGGATTAATTCATCCCTTTTTGCACTAACACTTCATCTCATTAAATTAAATAAATCAAAATATTTAATTTAATCTCCTAAGTCATCTTATTTAATTAAATAACCATAAGTTATTTAATTAAATATCATTTCACCCCTCCCCTATTTATTAAATCATCTAATTTAATAAATATCTCTTAATTCTTCTAATTCCCTAATTGCATAAATTAAACTAATTTTCCTCTAATCAAAGGGAATATTCTTTATCCTTTTTTGCACAATTAAAACTTTGTTTTAATTTATAAAATACCTTTTTCCTCACCCAAAGGAATATTCTAAGGAATATTCCCCCTCCTCCAATCAACTCACTTAGCTTCAAATGCAAGTTAACCTTTAACCTCTTTAACAAGTTACCTTTGACTTGTGTCAGTAGGTCAAAGTGTGTTTGTTTGAGGCAAGTGTGAGCCCTTGATTAACTTTCATCTTGCATTCTCATCCATTGATCAGAATCCATGATCCATGCCTCTCATCCCCTTCATCTTGAACTGTTGATTAAGATTTTTGATCTCAACCACCCATTCCTTATTTTCTCTCCTATAAATAGATCACTATTTGGAGACAAATGGATCCATCTTTTATTGCAAACTTATTCTGTTAAATTCACTCACATACTTACTCATCTTTTTACTCACTTTTTAGCTGGTTTTAGTTCATTTTTATTGCATAATAGCTTAGAGCATCCATTAATGGCTTCCATACATCCATCTTAGTTTGTAAATAAATTAGGGTTTTCATCTTTTAGCATCATTTTAGCTTAGATTAGCTTATAAATTGCATAATTAGATCATTTATAGCATAAAATCATGATAATTTAGCTTGCATCATGTTTATTTTTACATAATTTAGGTTTTCACACATCGAACACTATGGTTTCAATGATTCTCTTCCATAGAATCGATTGAAAAAAGATCACTTATCACAGGATTGGGAAAGGGTCATCATTCCACATCAACATGACACCAATTCCACAACAAGATAAATTTTGAATGGATTAGAATAGATTTTTTGAAAGCTTTCATAGTTTAGTATGTTAGGTTTTCATGAAATGTTTAGTTTTAATTTTTTTTTATCGATCTTGTTGAGATTTGAGTATTGGTGGCTTCGTTATGCTTTGATTCTTCATGGATCAAGTGTAATTTGGCCCATACTGATATTTTCACATCACATTCTGGCATTAGAAGGAGGGCCAACTGATCATTTAACTGTTTTATAGCTCGAAATCCATGTTCATATTGTTTTGCAAGTTGCAATGACGCTCAAACCACAAACAACGATGCTATTTGAATAGCGTCGCCATATAGTGACACTCAGACAGTTTGAAATAGCGACACATATTGAATTGGATGAATCCAATTTAAATATAGCAATGCGTATTTAATTTTAAGATATTGTGAAACAAAAATGGCGATGCTCAAACTCACCAAACTGATGCTTTCAAATTCCAAACAACGATGCATTCATTAGCAGTGACGCAATCGTGCTTAGTGGTCTTGTTGTAGAGTGATGCCCATTTTCACCAGAGCGATGCCCAAATCACAAACTACGATGCTATCGTGTTTAGCAATTCTCAACCAGGGTAAGAAACTTTATGTTAGTTTTTTCGACATGTGACTTAATTTCTTTGGATTATCTTATCATTGATGGATGTTTGACTGTGTTTTCATTATTAGACTAACAGAGTTTTGCAGGGTTTTAAGGCATGGAGAAAAATTTAAGAACTTCTCTTCTATCTTAATATTCTATAATTGTAACAAGCGTTTAACGCTTTGGGGCAACTATAACCCACTTTCATGCTTTTTTACTTTCAGTTTTAGGCAACGCACTAGTTTTCAATTGGGTTTAAAATGAACATTCAAAGTTGGATAAAATTGAACCCTCACATCACATCTTTCATTTGGGCTTAAAATTGAACAAGGAAAATTCATCTATCAATTGGTGCTTAAAATGAATTCATCATTACTTTAAAGGATAAAATTGACAACTGTTTGACTTGTTTTGTGATTTTCAACTTTGCTAGTGAATGCGTATGTAATTCTCTCACACCATTTGGCAATCTTGAGAAACAAAAACATTCTCTAACATGTAAAATCACCCACATCTTTCCATTTGGGTTTAAAATTGAACAACCATGCTAGTGTGAGAAAAGGCATAGCATTTGTTTTCTCTTTCTTCATGCAAGAAAAGATGATCGAACTACAGATGTACTTACTCACTATTTTTCAACTTTAGAGGGCTTGCCTTGGTGGTAAAAATTACTCACCTTGAGGGAATGACCCAAGCAGTAATGACCATAAGCTAGGCTCTTCCAAACCGCTATATAAATTTGTGGTTGTGATGAAAATCGTAAACAATGGGAAGCAGTACCTGATACCTCTCCCCCAGTATCTTTATGATGCATAAAGCCCTTTTCTAAGGTTTGGGAGACCTCTCACAAGGATTTTATCATTGTACCCCCTAAATTGGATTCCCTTATTACAAAATTTTATGTAGTAGCCAAAAATCCCTAATATTTGTTGATGTTAGGAGGTCGGACCTCTGAAGTCGTCCCACATATTTGTAGTTCTTAGTAGAGATGAAGATTTTGTCATGGGAGATTCATGAGAACTCAAAGCTTGGATGACTTGTAGAAGTGAGTGTCGTGAATGGGATCCAGTGTTTTAAAGCTACTAATCATCTGCTCTGAATAAGCACGGTTGGAGAAATCCAAGTAGGAATACAACAAATATAGCCATTTCTATCCTAGGGTTGTAATGATTGTGAGTCACTTTAACACTTTTCTTGATTTAAAAATGATCCAAAAGCAAACATTCACTATCCAAATTTCAAAAAAATTGGCTCAAACATGGACTTCTTGAGTTAGCCTTGATATTACTGCTTGTCCTAAAGATTTATCCTTAGCGATTTCTAAATATCTTGACATTAATCCCAAACCCATATTTACTGGTAAAGACAACATAGGAAATTATGGCTTTAACCTCATGATTTTCAAGAAATGGACATTGTGAAAGTTATGATGTTCTTGACATAAACATCTAGTTTCGAAACATAATCAAAGACAAGTTTTTGTGGTAAAATCAATTCACTTAAGCAAAGATAAATTGACAAATGAACCCCACATGACTATTTCAAGACCGATTGTGTCAGTGTAATTAAATTAATTATTACACTAGCAAAAGTTAACTTAGGTCATATATCATTTAGTCCTAGGTTGCATTTTTAATAAATCATTTAATAATAGGGTAATTTCCCCTTCCTTGTTTGTAGGGATAAGATTCCTTCTAGAAGATGAGTTGTCCTTCTAGAACTTATCTTAACATTTAATAATTTCCTAGATAGGGCTCACATGTTGTCACATGTTGTTAGATCATAACAAATGGCAACATCTCATGCATTTTAGGTTTTCATTCATGCCTGTATATTCAAGGCATTTTGTACATTTGTAATCATCGAATCTCATCATGTAGATCAATATAGAATCTCCATTGTGCATGCCTAAGTTCAAACACTTTTTGTGTGGTTGATTATCTTTCTTGGAAAGGTCCCTCCATTGAAGATTTCGGAGCTTCAGGGACTATGCATCCATAATCTCAACATGGTATTAGAGCTTGTCTAGTGAAACGTCAACCCTCGATCAAGAAAGTTGGTGTGAGAGATTCTTGCAAGCTTGAAGGCTTCCATTGAAGGCTACTTGATTCCACCAGGGGACCAAGATGATTTCTAAAGTAGATAGAGTCAGATTTGTGCTCGCCATTATCTTCAGAAGGCCTCGAAACCCTAGGATTTCCTGTCCATTCATAAAAATCAGATACATCAACCCGGGAGCCATCAGAGGTATTTTTAGGGTTTGGAAAATTAATCGTACTATCCATATACAATTTACAAAAAAAAATCATCCCGATCAGTTGTCCTCTGAGGCAAAAAAAAATTTAGTCATAGGCCATTTCTATTTTTTTTTTAAATCAGGTTTTATTCATTTGTTTGGCAAAAAAAAAATTGATATTTTTTCTATAGTTTGTGAAAAAATATTTGGAGGGCAACTTTATTTTAATCATGGTCGGCATCAATTTATTTTCTATCGGCATCAATATTATCATTGTCACCATAGGGTCTAATTTTTAAAATCATTGGGCTTAATTTATTTTTTGTCGGCATCTATTTCTTGTTTATGTGCAAGTGTAAGTGGAGTATATGGCATGAGTTCTCTCTTTAGTCATGCAAAATAAAATTTGATCGATCTATGGGTATACTTGCTTTCTTTTGTTTATCCTAGAGGGCCTTCCTTGTGGGAAAAAGTAATCACCCAAGAGAATGACCCAACTGGTAACACGCTAAAGCCAAGTGACTTTCAACTTGGATATAAATGTGGATACTTAAGGAAAGTTCAAGTATCATGTGGGTGGCTTTGACGAGATGGATTGAAAGGGACTCTCACTGCATGGGTCACTACCTACAAACGGAATGTCCGAATTAAAACCCTTGTTGTATATTTTCCAAAATCCTTTATCTATTCTTTGGTGTAGCAACGGTTGTTGCCAAGGCATCCACATTCTTGCAGTTTTTAATAGAGGTGATCAGTTCGCCATGTGAGTTTCATGGGGACTAGAAGCTTGGTTGGCCTGAGAAGAGAGTGCACTGTAAGGGGGAGCTCATGCATCCAAGCTTCTGAATTCATCCGCTAAAGATAGTCTGGTTGGGGTAAAACCTGTGTGGAATGTAAAATAATACAGTCTTACATAGCCTTAGGAGTGTATACCCTACTTGATGTGTCTTCAAAATGAAACTCAAACAAAACACCATCAAAAAATTTACACTTTGAAAGAAAAAACCTTGATTCAAAACTACATTCATTGAGGTAGACAAGTTAGTAAATTATGTCCATCCATCTTCAAAAAATCAGTCCTTTCAGCAGTGTTCAACTTTGCCTTAGGAAAAACAAAGTCAGAATATGTGGTTTACACAATGATTTCACGAAAGGTCAAGATTAGAAAACCAAAGATCAAACCTCTTAGTCCAAAACAACATCAAAAACCTTTTTCTATGCTCTACGACTTTAGAGAAAGGTCAACCTTCAATTTTTACAAGAGAGCTTGCAAAAACAACCTAGAGTTATACATGATGTATTATTGTCAAAATCCAAGACTTTTCCAATGTTTTGAGTACCTTAATTACACCTCTTGAGTCAAAACTCCGAGTCCAAGATCATTCCTTAGATACCTTAGAAGCCTAAACGTGTCAAAATGGACCACCAAAACAACATCAAAAACCTTTTCTATGCTCTACGACTTTAGAGAAAGTTCAACCTTCAATTTTTACAAGAGAGCTTGCAAAAACAACCTAGAGTTATACATGATGTATTATTGTCAAAATCCAAGACTTTTCCAATGTTTTGAGTACCTTAATTACACCTCTTGAGTCAAAACTCTGAGTCCAAGATCATTCCTTAGATACCTTAGAAGCCTAAACGTGTCAAAACGGACCTATATAAGTGGAAATTTTCAAACTAAACCTAGATCTAAACATTTCAAGGTGCCTAAATCATCAATATCCATCACATCTTTGCTTGTACAACCTAGTTTCATCTTTACGATTTTTCATCCTTAATCACGAAACTATTTCATGCAATCAAATAAAACTTAGTCTAATCAATAGAATTTGTCATTCTATTTGACTTAGTTTTAATCCTTGGCACTATTTCAAACTTAGATCAAAGCTTACTCTAAATCATAACACTTGTATGCCCATCCAAACGAGATCACAAAATAGAAGACTCAAGGACAAGGAACTTGGAACGCCCAACTTTGAAAAGGAAAACATAGGAAGTCCAAGTAGTGAAACTTTCGATATCGAATCTCCCAACATTGAACCTCAAGATAGTGAGTTCCCTAGCAATATGGCTGATGTAGAAGAAATCCCTATTCCTAGACTCAACAACACTCAAGGGGAAGAAATAAACGATGAGGATATCTGACAAGCAGAACAAGACCCCAATTTCCATAACTTTTTGGAAAATATTTTTGAAAGAGATGGGGAAAAATACCTATTAATGTTAGCCAATCAAGGATTCAAACTTCCCCCTGATTTTGATATCAACATCTTAAAAACACCTCCCCAAAAGCTTGAAAAGGAAATAGAACAAATGGTTGCTTTAACTCACCAAATGAAGAACCTTCAACAACAAGTTCTAGATATGCAAAGGGAAACTTTGAAATGATACTTGATCGAAGAAATTTGTCCTTATCCCATTAATGAATCCATCAACACGATTCCTTTCCCTAAATGTAGTGAATTTCTAAAGTATGATAAATACAATGGTACAACTGATCCATTAGATCATGTAAGGGAATTCTGAACTATGAGTCTAGAATTTGTACATGAGGAAACTTATTTGATGAGACTGTTTCCCCGAAGTCTAGGAGGGACATGCCTTGAATAGTTTTCAAAGATTACACCCCCCATCAACACATTTGAAGAGTTGGTCAATATATTTATCACTCAATACTCTTACAATATCCAACATGATATCACAATGAAAGACCTTTGCAACTTGAAATAGAAAAAGGGTGAGTCCTTCGTCATTTTCTTGCAAAAATGGAGGAGATTTTTTGCAAGGTATTCTCATCCCATGCCCGAGAAGGAAAAGATAGAGATTTCAATTGACAACCTAAATGATGAGATGAGTTATAGGTTGGAATTACAATGTCCCCCTACCTTCAAAAAATTGATTGAAAACGGAATTAAAATCAAAGAAGCCTTAGTCAAAAGAGGGGTCATTAAAGTATACAATGAAAACAATTCATCCACTTCCTCTAACAACTACAACGGTGGGGAAAAACCTAAATTTTGGCAATGAAACAAGAATGTGGGTACCAATGATGTCATAGCTGAAAATAAAAATACAAAATCGGTATTCAACCTAACAACAGCTACCACCAAGACTAATCAGACCAACAATCCTCCCAGCACTCCAAATGTTATCCAAAACAACAATCAGACTAATTCGGGGACTAAAGCAACACCATTTCCAAAACCTTCCAATTGACGAAAATTCACACCATTGGGACAATCCTTAGATTCTGCCTTAAAGGAACTTACCGAGGCTAAGCTTATTACAGCACTAGAAGCATGAAACTGGGATCCGTAAGTCAAACCCTTTTGGTGGAGTGATGCCCATTACTGTGATTATCATCAAAACAAGGGTCATATGATAAAAGATTGTTGGCAATTAAAACACGCAATCCAAGATCTCATTGATAACAAAAAGGTACACACTAAATGACCCCAAACAAATAGTGATCAAGGAGTGTTCAAGAACCCTTTACCCAATTATGAAAAGGGAGATTCCTCTACATCGAATACCAAAGGCAAGAATATAAACTATGTTTATGATTCTACCATTCATTGTATTGAGATGGTTGAGAATTTCATCCAAGACAGTGAAATCGGAAGCCAAGGGAAGGATGCCACTAATGAAACCCAGCACAATGATGAAACAATCTCACATCAAATCAATGACCTTGCACCTAGAAATATGAGCACTAATGTTGACATGAATGACAATTGAATTAACATCATCAAAATCACAAACGATCAAGAAAATACACCTATCAATGCGATTACAAGAGGTCAAGCCAAGGTAACATTGAAAGGAGCTACCCCTTCCACGTCCAAAATGACTATTTTTCCTATAACTCAATATAACATCATTGATCAGTTACAAAAGATACCCGCTCAAATATCCATATTGGAACTTCTCAAGATTTCACTAGCACACAAAGAAATCTTGGAACAAGTTTTAGTTGTCACCACAGTACCAAACAATCTGGAAGTCTGTACATTTCAAGCTATGGTGGGACATTTGACTGCACCTCATTGCTTATCATTCTCTGAACATGACGATGCATCCACTACCCATCGACATAACGCTGCTCTCCACATTGAAGTCCTAATCCATAAACATCACGCCAAATGTGTCCTTATAGATGGAGGAGCAAGCCTAAATATATGCACTCTCAATTTTGTTCGTGCATTAGGATATTTTGAAAATGCTATTGATCCTAGAAGGAAAATCACCATAAAAGCATATGATGATGAAGAAAGATCCTCCCAAGGATTGATCATCTTACCCATTCAAGTGGGACCAATCATCAAAGACATAGTGTGTTAGGTGTTAGACAAGGAATTGACATATAACATACTCTTGGGATGACCATGGATTCATGAAATGCAAGCAGTACCATCGACCTATCATCAGTTCCTAAAATTTCCTTTCAATGGACAGGAGGTCACCATTACTGTAGATTCTAACAATCCCCAATATTGCAATGCACTCAAAACAAGTCAAGATACCTCTGTACCAAATAATAGAGAATTCATCAACTCTAATCCATCAAACAAAGAAAGTCTAGTGGGTTCTTCGTCAAGACAGTATGAGGAAAAGGCTCAATCAAAAGACAAAGGGGTCATTGACTTTATTTCATGCAACAATGGAAGTCAGCTTGATGCCTTATCAAAACAGATGGAAAAAATCCAAATAAAAGACAAGGGCATGGGGGAATACTCATTTGAGCAATCTTCATACTTATCACAACTTTCATCTTCTCCTAAGTCACATGGAAAACCATCCACCTCAAGACAACAATCTTTACAATCCATCATGCTCTTTGATGGGAATTTTATAAAAGAAAGCACTCAAGCGAACGAATCAGAAGACAAGGATGTCCTGAACTGGTTATACAAAGATGAAGAACCTTCACAAGTATCAGTGTCCAATATATGCACAAATAAGTATGGCAAAGGTCAGACAATCCTGACAAAAATGGGATATGAGGTAAATGGTCATTTGGGTAAAAGAAAAGAAGGCATTAGTGAACCAATATAGCTCATCACAATGAATCCCAAAGACAAAACTGGATTAGGATACAGGGAAGACTCAAAAGAGGAACTACTTAAAGAGTTGTTGAAAGAATCTTATAGCTACATGCTAGTGAGGATCATGAAATAGATTCCAATGAATATGAATGGGACTCCCTCTCTAAGGAATCTTGCCATGAAAAACAGATCAATGTAATCCAAAAGTATACACCAATATGTATGAAAGGAAAAAGTTCTAGTTCTAGACCCCTTGAATATGGATCACAGCATGTCGTTGACTCAAGTGAAGATGATCATTCTTTGAGCGAGATAGACACATTGGAAGAGAGTAGCATCCTAGACCTCATTGGAAAATTTGATAACATAGCTATCTTGATGCTTACACCTTATGACCTTGGCCAATCTAATGATTCCTTGTCCTTAATGCATCCTGAACTAATTGATTGGGATCAAATGAGCCGCTTGACATACCGAACTTTTCAAATGATGATGTGCTCATGAACTTCCTATGTTCTGATAATCCTAACACATGTTATACCATTGAATCTCAGAACGAAGCTTCTAACGAAGGGAGTGTCAAACCTTTCAGCTGCAAAATGAAAAATATAAGAAATGAGTCTAATAGTGAAAACCATCTGATGGCACTATTAAATCAGGAAAAAGTAAAAACAAAGAGTGTATCTCAAGGTGAAAACCTCCTTGAGGCACCAAGATATGGAAGGTTTGAAACTCTCCCAGAACACTATCAGGAGAGATCTTCAATACTAATAGAACCTACATAATTCATCAATGTTGGTATAGCCAAAATAGTGAAGACCCTACATTTAGCGGAATCCATGACAAAAGAGGAGAAACCTTGTTTCACCAAATTCTTTAAGGAGAGGAAAATCAAATTTTCTTGGTCATATGCTGATATGCCAGGCATAGATCCAGAACTCATTATGCATCATTTATCATTACCACTTGCCGTAAAACCGGTAAAGCAAAAACTAAGAAAGATGGATCCCCATATCGCCCTTCTGGTGAAAGCTGAGTTGAAAAAGCAATTAGATGCAGGATTTATAAGATCTACTGACTATGTCGAGTGGATATCAAACATTGTTCTGGTATCCAAACCAGATAAGAGCATCAAGATATGCACGGACTTCAGGGGTCTTAACAAAGCCTATCCAAAAGATGATTTTCCTCTACCAAACATTGATCTAATTGTAGACTTGACTGTTGGGAATGAAATGTTATCACTTATGGATGGCTTTTCAGGATACAACCAAATAAAGACAACACCTAAAGATCAAGATAAAACGGCCTTCACATGTCCTTGGGGCACTTTTTGTTGGAATGTGATGCCTTTTGGGTTGAAAATTTTTGGAGCTTCATATCAGAGAGCTATGACTACCATCTTCCATGACATGATGCATACTTTTATGGAAGACTATGTAGATTATCTATTGGAAAAATCCTACACTAGAGAAGGACACTTAGAGATTCTAGAAAAAATCTTCACAAGATTGGAGAAATTTAAGGTGAGGTTAAATCCCAAGAAATGTGTGTTCGGTGTAACATCAACTAAACTTTTGGGATACATTGTCTCAGCTAAAGGAATTGAGGTGGATCCTACCAAGGTCAAATCCATCATGGAAATTCCTCCTAAAAACATCAGTCAACTCAGATCATTACAAGGAAGGTTCCAGTCCATCAGAAGATTCATTGCACAACTAGTTGATAAAACTCATCCTTTCAACCACTTAATACACAAGAATGTCTCTTTCAAGTGGGATGGAAAATGTGAAGCTTCCTTTAGTCAACTAAAGCAGTACCTAATGGCATTGCTTGTGTTGATACCACCAGTCAAGGGAAAACCATTATTACTATACATTGCAAAAATTGAGATATCTTTGGGAGCCTTATTAGCACAGGAAGATTCTACAAGAAAGGAGAGAGCCGTCTATTATATCAGTAGGACCTTAAATGGTTATGAGATCAATTACACCTTTATTGAGAAAACCTGCTTAGTGGTTGTATTTTCTACACAACAATTGAGGAACTACATGCTGACTCACACCATCAAACTCATTGCCAAAATTGACCCATTAAAGTACTTACTCAGCAAAGTTGCTTTAATAGGGAGGTTAGCCAAGTGGGTCATGATATTGAGTGAGTTTGACATCCATTACATGGACAGGAAAGCAATTAAAGGTCAATCCACAGCAGATTAACTAGTTGAAGCACCATTGTCAGATAACAATCCAATGAACATTGAATTCCCCGATAATGATATCCTAACCATATCTACACAACAGTGGCCGCTATACTTTGATGGCTCTTATACACAACATGGATCAGGTGCAGGAATCTTGTTTGTCTCACCACAAGGATACACAATTCCTAAGTCATATAGATTAATGTTCCCCTACACCAACAACACGGCTTAATATGAAGCATTGATCATTGGAATCAAGATAGTTGTTGAATGGAAAATCATAGAATTGCTAGTCTATGGTAACTCACAACTGGTCATCAACCAAGTCAACGATGATTATCAAACAAAGGATGACAAGTTGCTGCCCTACAAGAGGATGGTGGATGATTTCAAAAATTAATTTGTTCAGATCAAGTTTGCACAAGTTCCTAGATAGAAAACAAAACTACAGATGCAATGGCCACCATTGCTTCTCTCTTGCAGATACCTAAACAACGAAGACATTATGAATTCATGGTAGAACAAGTGTCCAACCTAGCTTATGAAGATCCAGAATCCCAAGTGATATGCCATATTGGCGACCCTCAAATTTCCCTCTATTGAGAGATCCATACCTACTTGCAAGACAATACCCCTTCCAATTAACTTATCTCGAAACCAAAAATGAAACTTCATTCAACAAGCAGCTCACCACACCCTAATAGATGATGTGCTTTATAGAAGAGGTTTGGATGGTACTCTTCTTCCATGTCTAGAATGTAATGAAGCTAAAACTGCTTTACAAGAGGTTCACGAAGGTATCTGTGGCACACATTCAAGTGGCTTAACCTTAGCTAATAAATTATTATGATTGGGGTATTACTGGCCGAATATGGAGAAAGAGTCATTTCAATATGTCAAAAGGTGTTCCAAATTTCAAATTCATGGAAACTTGATACATGCACTGGCACAAGAGTTGCATCCTTTCACAGCTACATGGCCTTTTTGTTAGTGGGGATTGGACCTCATAGGTAAGATTCACCCCTCTTCCTCCAATAGACACAATTTTATAATCACAGCCACAAAATACTTCACCAAGTGGATTGAAGTTGTTCCTCTAATCACCATCACCAGGAAACAAATCTCATCATTCATCCTAAATTATCTTGTCTGTCGATATGGTATTCCTCAATCTATCATTACAGACAATGTTTGACCCTTTAAGAATCGAGGTTTTCAAGAACTCTGTGAAAGATTCCATATCCAACATCGGTTTTCTACACCTGACTATCCCTAAGGGAATGGCCAGGCAGAGGCCTCAAACAAGACTATCCTAAAGATTTTGAAGAAAACCGTCAATGAAGCTAGATGTGATTGGCATGTTCAACTAAACCCGACATTGTGGGCTTATAGAACCAGTATCTCTACCCCAACAAGAGAAACACCATATTCTCTTGTCTATGGATTAGAAGTTATTCTACCTATTGAGGTCGAGATACCATCCCTGCGTGTGTCACTTAAAGGGATGATTTCAGATGAGGATTATAGAGTATCTAGGCTACAAGAATTAGAACTGTTGGATGAACGCTGGAAGCATGCAAGTTGATCACCTAAAAGTTTATCAACAAAGGATATCTAGGAGCTACAATCACAGAGTAATACCTAAATAATTTTAGGTGGGCGACTTAGTCTTAAAAGAAAATCCCCATAATCAACAAGATCGAGAGAAGGGGAAATTTGAACCTAACTGGTTGGGTCCCTTTGTTATAGTATCAATCTTTGGATCAGGAGCATATCAGTTATCCGTACCAGAAGGGGATCTATTTGATGAACCCCTCAATAGATTGCATCTCAAAAGGTTTTACACCTAGCTCATCTAGTGCATTGGTAAAGGTCCTGGAAAAATACCAAAAAAATCAAAAAAAAAATCCTAAAAAAAAAAATCAGAAAAAGAATTGTCCTCTAGTGAAAACCACTTTGGTGGCACTTTGGGCAAGTACCTTGGTGAAAACCTGGAAAACAAGTGCCTTGTGTAAAATAAGTACTCTTCATCTATCTTGGGCAACATGACTTGCTTTGCATCATTCATCCATCAGGCTTTCATCCCTGCATTTGTCACGCTTCCATGTTCACACCATAGCTTGATCCAATGTTTGCATCATGGTATCCCCTACCATTACTCAACCCATTCTAAAAATTAGTTTGTCTTATTGTATCACACTGGGGGCATGTTCTACATTGCATTGGATTCTTGTACATTCTCAAGGTCAGAAAGTCAAAAATCCCAAAAACATTCAAAACATATCAAAATCCCAAAAACATTCAAAACATGTCAAAATCCAAAAATAGGTCAAAAATTCAAAAGGTCAAAAACATAGTCTTCATTCAAACTACGTCATCTCTGAGCTTTGAACATAGGCAAGGGTGATCTTTGATTGTCCCCCGAGACATTTAGGTCGGTCTTTTAGGTGTCCGCTATGTTCATATTTTTGTCTTGTAAATATTGGTCGTGTCGTCAGTCGAACTACATGGTCTCTATGTGTATAATGTAGGCAAGGATAATCTGTTGATCAGCCCCTGAGGCCCCTAAGATATGTCTTTAGGTTAGGTCTTGGTCATCATGGTCGTGTCTCACCTTGGACTAGAGGAAAAATCTTGCACTCGCTAGGGGAAAATAAACTCTGAGTTGGAATCAAAAGGCAAACCGTGGTTGGACCAACGTTACAAACACAAACTTCAAATGGATGATTATCTTTCTAAATCAAGGGTTTATCATATTAAACATGAAAGTTCAAATTGTTCTACTTTTATTTTTGTTATCATATCTCTTGAATCCTCGATGATGTATCGGACTAGAGGAGCAAGGAAGGAGTATGATTTTTCTTTGTCTGTTGTCTGTGAGTTTATCATTATTATTCTGCAAGTTGTCATGAGACATGTGCTACAAAGTATCACTAATGACATTCTAAATTTCAATAGGAAAAATATTAACTCTTGTTTGTTTACGCAAGTAATGCTTAGGTCATCTCGGTTTAATTATACTTAGATGCTTGTGTTAACTTGCAATTTTAAAACATCATGAAAGTAGTACTCAAGTTATCTTGGTCTAAACTATGCCATTGATGCTTGTACTCACTTTCAACATTTTAAAGGCCCAATGATGATAAAGAGCACGAAAAATTGGTTAATATAAATGACAACTTTTGAATACGAGATTTTCATAGTTAAGTTAAACTGTATTCATGTTAGTATTGCATGTGTATTTATGGGGTTTTGCAATGCTAAAACAATTTCACAATGGTGTAATCTCTATTATTAATGGATTGAGTACACTGGACATTAACCAAAAACACATCATTCTCATTTAGTTGCACATCGGTTGCATCATCATTTTCATATCTTAGAAAACATTCTCATCTCATTTATATTCATGCATTCCATCATAATATTTTCCTCAGAAAATACAAAAGAAAATAATAAAGGACATACATTGCATATCATTTCCAACATCAAAATCATGTCATCCACTGTGCTTAAATAAGTGAGTCTCTTCAGATTTCCAAGAAAGTTGGGAAATATGTTAGAGTTATGAAGCTTAAAAGATCAATCTATTGTAGACTTCCCACAACTTTTGGAAGCTGGTCAGACTCACTTATTCAAGCTTAAGGCCTTGAACATTTGAAGTCATGCGTATTCAACCATTTGCATTTCACATCATCTAAATCACATTACATTGCATGATCATAATCATCACATCACATTGCATAACCATAAATGCATTCATCACATTGCCTAATCATTATCATCACATAGAAATTAAATAAATTCACAACATTGCATATCATAATAGGGAAATCAAATGCATATCAACATTTAGATCATAATCACCCCTGCATATCATATATCATCAAAAATTTCATAATGTCCACGTGTACAAGGATATCCAAAAGTAGGATGAGATACATCAAATTTATCCAAAAGGGAACTATATCATGGGAAACATATCCTCAATCTCACAAAAGGTGTATACACAATGTCTAAGGAACATCACAAAATGCTATGTCAAGCTCCCACTAGATGCTACTACTCTCATGGAACTAGTACCTCCTCTACCTGACGGACGTACACTTGGATCTCTCCTATCTCTAGGCAATGGCTACATGACACCCATGCTAATAGTCTGAGAACGAGATCTACTAGAACGAGACTATACAAAAATCTCTCGTTGCTTAGGAGGAACCAACTCATGATATTTACCTCTGTAAAACTGCAACTCCTGAGAAATGTGTCAGATCTCTCTGAAGAAATTTGTTGTACCTAAAGATGGTGTCATTTGTTGTATCCTCTCGGCAATGGCCTCAACCTGCTCTGTATGGTGTCTAAAGGCATCCCTCTCTAAAGTAAGTATGATCATTTTTTCCTACAACTGTTGTATTTGTTGCCTATTTGTCCCTCTATCAATCATCAAAATATCAATTTGTGCCCAACACTTCCCTAACTCATCCTGAAGGGACACAATCTGTGCTCGAGCCTGCACTATCTCACTCTGAAATGATTGAACCTTTTCCTACAAAGCCACTATTTGTGATGACTACTGATGAGAGAGTATCTCAATCCAAATCCTGGGAAGCACCACCTAAGCTATGGTAACACTCCTCCTATGCCTTAGAACTGAAAAATCTAATGGATGATTGTCATCTACACCATCATCACTCTCCCCACCACCCTGTGCACCACCATCACCTCTGCAACCACCCTCTACACCACCATCATCACCTCTGCAAACACCCTTCCCAAGATCATCACCACCCTCATCATCTCCTCCCTCTCCATCAGTTGGTGGTACTGGCTCCTCTAGATGAGTAAATCTAGGAAAGGGATGCATGTGGAAGAACTCTAAATAATCCTCGATCATCCCAGCGTCTGTAATATATGGAACATAATCCCATAAACCTGGTGTCAAGGTATAGTACTTTGTACAAGTTGCCTCATATGATACGCAAGGGCCTCACTCTAAAACATCATGTCATTGCTATGCATAATGGGAAACTCCAAGGGGCATCCACTAAACCCATCCAAACTATCAACATACTCACAGATACATGTATCACTCAAGTACAACATGTGTCCACCCAATCAAATAGCAAGATAACAACATATACGGCATCTCCAGCTGATCCTCTAGCCACTGCTCACAATCCAAGTACGGGCACCATGTGACAGTCTCTAAATCATCCAAAGCACGCCTCCAATAGGAAACCTTGCCCAGCTTATACTGGACATGTGGACCACTATAACTGAAAACATAGGGTCTCCCTAGTGGTCGATGTCTCTCTCCCATGGGCCGAGTGGTGGCTATATGCTCCCATGCCTAGGTCTACAGTAACATGACACCACATGACAGGCTCGTCGCCCCGTAATAAACAACCTCATGAAAATCTTGATATAAGTGGGATAACATGCATGATCCCCATGCATATCTAGTACCATCAAGTGTCATCTACAATAACACACAACCCTAACTTGCTGAAAATCACTTTGACCTATGATTAGGACAAAGGAATCCACCAATGAATTCAAAAAGCACACATAGCAAAGGATCATATCTACTAACCATCTTTGTCCAAGGAATCCATCGGCCAGTAACATGATCATCTCGGCATAACCTCTGCAATGCAGCTATCCTGCCCTACTCTATCTTATCATACACCACTATCTCTCCCATCACTAGGATTCACAAAATATGATAGAAATCCTTTGGATTCATAGTCATCTCTCCAGCCGGTAAATGAAACATTTTATGTTCACTGTGCCATCTCTTCACCAATGCATCAGTAAACCTCTATTGATTCTATATTGCAGAATATCTAACAAGGAATTCAACCCACAATGGGAGACAATCTCTAAGTCGGCTGAGGACAACCGGCGGACCATGTTCCAAGTCTTTAGGAATTGCTCCTGAGACTAGAGTACATCTCCATCTCCCTAATCATGAACACAAATTATTCAATCAATGTCATGTTCAATCAAGATTATCAGTCAATCAAGCTAATGTATAGTCATTCAAATCAAATCAATCAGAACAATCAACATCTCAATCAATCAACCCATAGTTCCTCGCCTATCATGAGGATGATTTGCTATCAATCCTACCATCATTCCTTGCCTATCATGAGGATGATCTGCTATCAATCAAACCATCATTCCTCGCCTATCATGAGATGATCTGCTATCAATCAAACCATCGTTCCTCGCCTATCATGAGGATGATTTGCTATCAATCCTACCATTGTTACTCACCTATCATGAGGATGATATGCTATCAATCCTACTATCGGTCCTCACCTATCATGACGTCGATACAACACTAGTTCTATCATTTGATTCTCGCTTATCATGAGATCAAATCATCACGCAAAACATCAATCAAACACTATACATACCACAATCTAACTAAAATCAATCCAAAACATGACAAACCGATGACTCCTGGGCTTCAAGGACATCTTGTGAACATCACCTCGAGGGATTTTTGCAATCACACCCCGCAAAATGGGTCAAACGACAAGCTAAACCACCTCAAATCAACAAATATGAAAACTTTCCAAGGCAACAAGAGGCGCATTTGGGACCCTAAAGGCGCCAAAACAGAGTTTGCAACTCAAAATAGGGTTTTCAAGGCATACAAGAGGCACCATGTGGGACCCCAAAGGCACCAAAATAGGGTTTGGCATCTCAAAACATGGATTTCACCCTTACAAGAGGTGCCACTTGGGACCCCAAAGGTGCCAAATAGTGTTGGAGGCCAAAAAATTGAATTTCAAGCTTACAAGAGGCACCATTTGGGACCCCAAAGGTGCCAAAACTCTAAGAACACCCAAAAACAAGCATTTTCAACCTTGCAAGAGGCGCCATTTGGGACCCCAAAGGCACCAAAACTCTCAAATGACTCAAAAACATCAATTTCACTCTTGCAAGAGGTGCCATTTTGGACCCAAAAGGCACCAAAACTCTTAAACCACACAAAAAATTGAATTTCAAGCTTTCCAAAGGAGCCATTTGGGACCCCAAAGGCATCAAAACTCTTCAACACACTCAAAAACACTTCAAAATGGCAAAAACATCATCTGAACATGCAACAATAACATCAAACAAGCTACAAAACCTATCTATGATGTTCAAAATATCATAAAAAGGCAATAAAATGACTAACAAAGGGGTTTCTCGTAAAGTGTACCGTAGGTCCAGAGGCAACAGGCTCATCATGTTGGCGAAGATGCTAGAAATGATGCTTGTGGTATTGGATCACCATCTTCCTCTAAGCTCTCCACTCTTCAACTTCTCAAAACTCCAAATGTGCAAATGAATCCCATTTTCCACTTTTACCTTTTAGGGGTAAAATGGAGGGAATTATGGTGGGATTTATTTCCCATTTTTACCAAAAAGGAGGGGTAATTAATCAACACTATTCAAAGAAAGAGCTTGCAATGACCTTTCGAGAGATATATTTTCTCTAACATCCAAATCTCATTGAATCAACATTGGATCATCATCATAATCATCACAACACCATCACCCCATTCCAACATTTCATTTTAACACCCCCACATTCACCGATTTATCTCTCGAGGGGGCATATATCTGTCAATACCTGAAATTCAAAATTTTGGGGCATCAAAATCTTGCATCGTCTGGGGCATCAAAATATTTTATGAGCATCAACATCAAAATTTTCTTTGAAGCAACGTGTAAACACATTACTTCAAAGAGGGGAAAAATGTATACACCTAAAAACAGTCATCATATTCAGTTAATTAAATACAACCTATTTGATTAATGCTTCAACTACATATAAATAAGGTCTTTATTTATATTGTTCACTCTTCTTTTAATTCTCCAAAATCACATTCTTCTAAATAATTAAATAAACAAAATAACCTAAATGTGTTTATTTAATTAACCTTCCTTAATCCTGATTAAGAATTAGAGCACATTTCTACAACTTTTTGTGTGCCACCTCACAAAGGTCACATGAAAATAAATAAGCCTAATTATTAATTATAACTATCCTCACACACTTCCACCAATGAGAAAAAGAACATGGCTTTATTCCCCCACACTTCCATCAAATTTGGAGCACATGGGTCTATGTTTCACACACTTGGGAATCCCATACATTTGGCATGTTTCCAATTGGTCAAAGGATTCTCTCCACACACATGGCATATTGTCTTTGGTCAAGGGTACAACATCCTTATTCCTTTCATCTCCACTGTATATTATTTCTCCTTCGAATCTAGACCGTTGATAGGAGCCACCTCACAAAATGCTTGAGAAACCCTATAAATACACCCTCTTGCTTTAGCATTTATCATCCACAATTTGAGTAAACTTACTATGCAGGTTTATCTTAGGAGCTTGGAGCTTTCATGGAGTCTTATACTTAGTTTTCATATCATCTGTTTGCATTCTCATCTTAGATTAATTAATTGCTTCATAGTTACATTTTATCATCCCCATTGCATCATAGTTACATTTTAGGTTAGTTTGTTTTATGTTTTCATTTGATTGTATGCATAATCATGGATAGTTCATTATAGTTTCATATCATCTCACTCATCTCCACTTGTTCATCTATCATCAACATCATTTTCCATTTATCATTGTATTCATCATCCTTTTCATTGTTTTGTTTCATTTAGAAGCATACCACTAATCATTCCAGCACACATTTGCACATAGAAATCATCTTATCTTGCATATTAAGCATCAAATCTCATTTTCTAGGTATTCATTTTAACAACCTTTGTGCCCATAGAAATCTGAGGGCCAAACGGTCTAATAAGTCCCTAGAAATAGAGAACAATGATATGTATTTGAGAGATTTGATTGTATTACGAATAGAGTGGTTTTACTTGCTTCAAACTTTGAATGTAAACTGTCTCATTAAGGTTTGTGTTGACATTAGAATACTCTCCACATTTGACACGTCAAAATTTTATTTGAAGCAATGTGTAAACACATTACTTCAAAGAGGGGAAAAATGTATACACCTTAAAACGGTCATCATATTCAATTAATTAAATACAACCTATTTGATTAATGCTTCAACTACATATAAATAAGGTCTTACTTTATATATATTGTTCACTCCTTTTAATTCTCCAAAATCACATTCTTCTAAATAATTAAATAAATAAATACCCTAAACGTGTTTATTTAATTAACCTTCCTTAATCTTGATTAAGAATTAGAGCACATTTCTACAATTTTTTGTGTGCCACCTCACAAAGGTCACATGAAAATAAATAAGCCTAATTATTAATTAGAATTATCCGCACACACTTCCACTAATGAGAAAAATCACATGGCTTTATTCCCCCACACTTCCAACAAATTTGGAGCACATGGGTCTCTATTTCACACACTTGGGAATCCCATACATTTGGCATATTTCCAATTGGTCAAAGGATTCTCTCCACACACATGACATGTTGTCTTTGGTCAAGGGGACAACATCCTTATTCCTTAAATCTCCACCGTCTATTATTTCTCCTTCGAATCTAGATCATTGATAGGTGCCACCTCACAAAATGCTTGAGAAACCCTATAAATACACCGTCTTGCTTTAGCATTTATCATCCACAATTTGAGTAAAGTTACTATGCAATTTTATCTTAGGAGCTTGGAGCTTTCATGGAGTCTTATACTTAGTTTTTATATCATGTGTTACTTTGCATTCTCATCTTAGATTAATTAATTGCTTCATAGTTACATTTTATCATCCCCATTGCATCATAGTTACATTTATGGTTAGTTTGTTTTATGTTTACATTTGATTGTATGCATAATCATGGATAGTTCATTATAGTTTCATATTATCTCACTCATCTCCACTTGTTCATCTACCATCAACATCATTTTTTTTTTATCATTGTATTCATCATCCTTTTCATCATTTTTTTTCATTTAGAAGCGTACCACTAATCATTCCAGCACACATTTGCACATAGAAATCATCTTAGCTTGCATATTAAGCATAAAATCTTGTTTTCTAGGTAGTCATTTTAACAACCTTTGTGCCCATAGAAATTTGAGGGACAAATGGTTAATAAATCCCTAGAAATAGAGGACAATGATACGTATTTGAAAGATTTGATTGTATTATGAATAGAGTAGTTTTACTTGCTTCAAACTTTGAATTTAAACCATCTCATTAAGGTTTGTGTTGACATTAGAATACTCTCCAAATTTGACACACGCACAGGAACATATTCATCACTTTCACAAAATCTCACACCTTCATACACCCCATATAACTCATCTCTCATCCCACCATATGTTCCTCCACCCAATCCACAAGAAGATTTCACATCACAATTGAAAGCACTCTTACAAGAAATGCAAGACCTTCACATGGGAAAGACAAAGAAACTTCATACATAGAACTTGTGTCCTTACCCATTTGATCAAAACATAGCAATGATACCATTCCCTCCTAGTTTTGAAATCCCCAAGTTTTAAAAATATAGAGGGAGAGGAAGTCCTATTGACCATATCAAAGAATTTAATGTCATGTACATGGAAGTGGCTTACAATGATTCATATCTAATGTGCCTCTTCCCATGAAGTTTAACATGTACTGCTATGGATTGGTTTTCTCATTTACCTCCTGGTATCAAAACTTTTCAAGAAATCATTGAAAAATTCATCGATCACTTCTCCTTCAATCTTGACATGAACGTTAGTCTAGAAGAGTTGTACACTCAACAAAATCCAAGAGAAACCTTTGCTAATTTCTTACAACGATGGAGACAAAGAGCTAGTAATATCAAGTGGCCTCTTCCTAACGAACAAAAAGCGGGAATCATTATATCCAACCTTGATCTAAATGTATCATTCCACTTGAAATTGCAATGCATCACATCATATGACGAGCTTTTTCCAAGAGCCCTTAACATTGAAATAGCCCTAATCTCACAAGGAAATACTCAAGCTTACAAAGACAACCATCCTTCAACCAGTTCGAATGAGAAACCTTGTGTATGGGCTAAGAACAAAAATGTAACAAACGATGGTGTGGTAGATTCTAAGGTCATACTAAGTGCTCCTAGACCCAATAATAATCAAGTTGCTAACATCCAACCAACTGTACAAAAAATGGTACCACCTCAGAACCATCATATTAGTAACACTAACATGCAAGAAAGGAAAACCGGTAACTGGAACAACTATCCCAAATGCAAGTACACATAGTTATCGGAACCTATCGAGACAATCATGAAGAAACTAGTAGAGTCAAATCTGATAACACTTCCTAACTTTGAAAACTACCAAGAACCACAAGAGAAGCCATCTTGGTACAACATGCGTGATCTCTATGACTTTCAGAAAATCAAAGGACATAAAATAGAAAACTACATGAAACTTAATAACATCATCCAAGATCTCATAGAGGCCGATACCATATCTATTGAGGTACCAGCTGGGAACCAGGATCTCAAGATATACAAGACCCCTATGCCCGATCATAACAAAGTAAAAAATAATGGTAAATCTAGGGAATACACCAATGTACAAAATTCCTATTCCAATGTAGTTGCCTCTTACGATAGAGTTATAACTATTGTCACCATCAAAGGAGCTAGTACGGAATGTGGAGTCACCACACAACATGGAAAAATAGGCATTTAAGGAACTGTCCCAGCTCAATCTAGGACACAGCCTACTTTTCCCACATCTAATCCTAGCAAGTACAATCTTGTAGATCAGCTTAAACAAACCCCCGCTCAGATATCAATCTTAGAACTCTTAAAGCTATCTCCCATGCATAGGGAAATACTAGAAAAATCCTTGTCTGAGTCATCTGTTCCTGAGAATATTGATACCGATCAGTTTCAAGCTATGGTAGGACTTATCACCAACCATCTTCTTACCTTCTCTGAGCAAGATTTACCATCACAACCATCTCATAACTGTGCTTTACACCTTGAGGTTTTCATTCATAAAAACAAGGTCAAAAGAGTCTTGATAGATGGAGGTGTTGGTTTGAACATTTGTACCTTGCAGTTGTTCAAGCATCTAGGCTATTTAGAAGATACCATTGAGAAGATAAAAAGTACTACCATCAGAGCATATGATGACCAAGAAAAGGTTTCACAAGGAATCATTGCACTCCCTATCCAAGTGGGACCTCTTATTGCAGAAACTACATGCCAAGTACTTGATCTTGATCTTCCCTATAACATACTACTTGGCCGACCTTGGATCCATGCTTTGAAAGTTGTAGCCTCAACCTATCATCAGTGTGTGAAGTTTCCTTTTGAAGGCATAAAAATCGCTATCCATGGAGATCTCGAACCTTTCTACTACTACAAAAGCCATGAGGCCAAGTTTTATAAGATCCCACAAATACCCAAAAATGATGAAGGACCTACAACATAAAGCTCATTTGTTGACCCATCATCCTTGGCCTCTACCTCAGCATCAAATATACCCATTTTGAAAAGCATACCCAATTTCAAAGCAGTGGTCCAAGATGATGGTTGTGGAAGCTACAAAATATTGAAAGACACCTTTGTCTTAGGAGAGTTACCTATTTCTCCTCAATCTCATGGAGAAACTACATCTAGCACCAAAGAACTAGAAATAATCAAGATGGTAGCTACTACCTTCACCAAGTGGGGAGACCTGAATCAAGAAGACGTCAATGAGAAAGACATCTCTAAACTCCTCTATCAAGATGAATGACATGTTCCTATTCTTCCTATGGAAAATGACACAACAAAGGGATACAACTAATACAGAGTATGGGATATAACAAGAATGAGAAGCTAGGACAAAATGACAATGGTTAACTAGAACTCGTCGTTCCTAAGAAACGACTAAAGAATCTTGGCTTAGGTTGTACTACTAGCAAGGTCACACTTATTGACAAAGGTATTGTTGCTAAATGAGTTGAGACTTCCTCTTGGTCACCTACATCGTGTGATACAACCTTAGATGACTTTCCCCTAGATGTTGCTGACTTATTTGAGAACAACACCCTCTTCATGATATCCATAGCATCCTTTATCTCAAATAACCAACCAATTGAAATATGCCTAGTATACTCGCAACTCATTGACATGGACCAAAAAGGACCATCAATTCCAAATTTATTTGAAAACGATGAAGCAATCTTAGAATTCATGGAACTCTAAGACAACTTATCATGGGTAGATCACAAAGTAGGCTTTGACATAGAGCTCGATACAAGGGCATATTATAAGGAAATGATTGAATCCCTCAGTCACAAAATAAATGAAATGCAATTAACATGCAGATCCTTGATTGAAAACCACTTAGTGGCACCCTATGATCCCAAAATAGTAAAAAAAATGGACACATCCGATGGAAAAAACCTCTCTAAGGTGCCCAAGGATGAAGGATTCAATCTCCCCCTTAGTGCCATGCATCCAGAGAATTCAGTGGTACTAGCAGAAAAGGATACTCTAGTAAATGTGGGAACAAAAGAAGCACCTAAGATCACTTTCTATGTTGAATCCTTGTTAGATGAAGAACAAAAGAACCTTGCAACTTTCCTTAAAGAGAGAAGAGCCAACTTTGCATGGCCATACACAGATATGTCAGGCCTTGTTCCACAAGTGGTTGTACATCACTTAGCAGTTTATCCCAATGTCAATCCAGTCAAACAAAAATTAAGGAAGTTGCACCCTCAGATAGCACTCTTGGTTAAATTGGAACTACAAAAGCTCCTTGACGTTATATTTATCTGACCGATAGAT
Source organism: Sequoia sempervirens (assembly GCA_007258455.2). NCBI lineage: Eukaryota > Viridiplantae > Streptophyta > Pinopsida > Cupressales > Cupressaceae > Sequoia > Sequoia sempervirens. Next base: position 221,823,553 of record VDFB02105785.1, on the reverse strand, counting down.
TATATTGAGTGGGTTTCAAACCTAGTACCAGTCTCAGAACCCACTGGGGGCATTAGAATATGCACTGATTTCATAGATTTGAACAAGGCATGTCCAAAGGATGATTTCCCTCTTCCCAACATCGATTTCATTGTGGATTTAACAACTTGGCATGAAACGTTGTCACTTATGGATGGCTTTTCAGGATACAATAAAATCATAATCGCTAAAGAGGATCAACATTAAACAGCCTTTAGTTGTCCATGGGGAACCTCCTATTGGAATGTGATGCCATCTGGGTTAAAGAATGTAGGAGCTACCTATCAAAGAGAAATGACCCTCATCTTTCATGATATGATCCACAAAATAGTTGAAGATTATGTGGATGATATTTTTGCAAAATAAAAGAGGAGAAGAAAGCACATACAAGTCCTAGGACCTATCTTTGATAGGCTTGAAGAATACAAGGTATGACTGAATCCAAAAAAGTGTGTGTTTGGGTTCACATCAGGGAAACTTCTTGGCTTTATCATTTCACAAAGAGGGATATAAATTGATCCAATAAAGGTAAAATCTATCCTAGACATGGAACCACTAGATAAATTAAAACAAAATGAGAGGATTACAAGGAAGGTTGTAGTCCATCAGAAGGTTGATAGCTCAACTATCAGATAAGATTCATCCCTTTTCGCATCTTCTCCATAAAGGGATAACCTACAAATGGGATGAAAAATGTGATAAATCTTTCCAATAGATCAAGGATTATCTACTAACACCTCCAATGCTCATGCCACTGATACCAAACAAGCCATTGATCATGTACATCTCAGCAACACCAGTAGCACTAGGACCTCTTTTAGCACAACATGATGAGAATGGAAAGGAAAGATCCATATACTACATCAACAGAACTTTGGTAGGCTATGAGATGAACTATCCAGGCATTACATGTTGTCACACCAAATCAAGCTCATCACAAATATTGATCAATTAAAATATTTTTTATCCAAAGCAACCTTCACAAGATGAATGGCTAAATGGGTAATGATCTTGACAAAGTTTGACATAGTGTACATGGATTGCAAGTCAATCAAAGAACAAGTGATCACAAACCAGCTAGCAGATGCACCCATCTATGATGAGAACCCTTTAATATATGAATTTCCTGATGAATAAGTGTTCCTCATTAATTTCACAACTCGGTAGAAGATGTACTTTGATGAATCGTTCACCCAACATGGATCAGGAGTAGGCATTATTTTCATCACTCCCCAAGGTGATTGCATCCCAAAGTCTTACAGGCTATCATTCCCTGTACCAATAACATTGTTGAGTATGAAGCATTGATCACAAGTCTCAAGATAGCAGTTCAGTGGTAGATACAATAGATGAAATTCTATGGAGACTCACAGCTAGTTATCAACCAAGTCAATGAAGACTATCAAACTAAAGATGAAAATCTCACCCCTTACAAGAAAATGGTGGAGAATCTAAAAAATATTTTCATAGACATGACTTTTGAGCAGATTCCTCGCATGAAAAATGGAGCAAAAAACACCATGGCAACAATAAGATCACTACTAGACATGTCAAACAACATCCTCCAATGTGAATTCTTGGTAGAACAGCTTCTCGTACCAACTTTTGAAATCCATGAATCTAAATTCGCATGTGTCATTTTTGGTCTTGGATCCTCGTGGTACCATGATATCTTTACTTACCTTAACACAGGAACCCTTCCATCAAACATCACCCGAAACCTTAAAAAGACCTTTGTCAAAAAGGCATCCTAATGCATGATACCCTTTACTATCGAAGCATCAAAGGGACATTACTACAATGTCTTAACCAAGAGGAATCCTTAACTACTTTAATAGAAGTACATGATGGCATATGTGGGTCCCATTCTAGTGGTATGACCTTAGCTAAGAAACTGTTGAGGATGAGGTACTATTGGCCAACCATGGAAAAAGAATCTCATTAGTATGTGCACAAATGCATCTAATGTCAATAGCATGGGGATCTGAGTCATGCTCTAGCTCAAGAATTGCAGCCAATGATCACACCATGGCCTTTTTCGCAATGGGGACTTGACCTCATAGGAAAAATCACTCCAACCTCATCCAACGGCCATAATTTTATCATAACCACCACTGAATACTTTACTAAGTGGGTTGAAGTCATTCCTATGACCTACATAACAAGGAAGCAAATAGCCAAATTTATCTTGAATTACCTAATTTTTTGTTACGGTGTTCCACAAACCCTTATCTCAGACAATGGAGCCCCTTTCAAGAATTAGGATGTGAAAGAGATGTGCCAAAGATTCAATATCCAACACCGATTCTCTACCCCATACTATCCCCAAGGCAATGGCCAAGCAGAAGAAACAAATACAACTATCCTAAAAATCCTAAAGAAAATGGTTAATGAAGTTGGTCGTGACTGGCATCTGTAGCTAAATCCTGCTCTTTGGGCTTATCAAACTAGCATCTGCACACCTACAAGTGCAACCCCTTTCTCCCTAGTCTATGGATCAAAATCCATCTTTCCTATTGAGGTTGAGCTCCCATCATTGTGAGTGTCACTAAAGAATCCGATAACTGAGGAAGAGTACAAAGTGTCTCGACAAAATGAGCTAGAATTCTTGGATGAACATCGCCTTAATGCCCTTAATCACTTGCAAGTGTATCAAAACTAACTGAAACAAAGCTATAACAAGAGAATCAAATGTCGGTCATTCTAGGTAGGTGATCTTGTCTTAAAGAAAAATTAGAACCTTCCAGATCAAGATGACAAAGGAAAGTTTGAGCCTAACTGGTTGGGTCCCTTTGTCATCACAACAAGCTATGAATCAGGAGCATACCAACTGTCAACCCCTAAAGGTGAGCCCTTGTAGGATCCAATCAACAGCTTGCATCTCAAAAAAAATTATGCCTAAACATGAAGGGTATAAATCAAAAAATACAAAAAAATAAAAAAATGATCAAAATCCAAAAAAATGAGAAAAGGATTGAAAAAGTAAAGAAAAAAAAATCATCCTCTAGTGAAAACCACTTCGGTGGCACTTTGGGCAAGTACCTTGGTGAAAACCTAGCAAATAGGCTCCTTGCATAAATAAGACATCTCCATCTATTCTTTGGCTCTTTTGGCCTATCATTCTTTGCATCACCATTCATCCTTCATCTGCGTCCTTATCATGGCTTGTCACTGTAAGGTATCATGAACTCTTTAGCACTACTTGGCATATTCTAAAGGTCAGTTTGTCCAGCCTTTATCGAAGTAGGTTAACATATCACAATGGGGGCATTTCATTATACGTCACAATTGAGTTCTTGTATATCTTGAGGCCATGGGACATCTTATCAGAAAACACCAAAAAAAATCATAAAATATTATCCAAAAAATCCAAAAATATTTAGAAAATTGTAAAGGCGAAAATCCAAAAACATCCAGAAAACATCAAAAACCCTAAAAATTTTGAACATCGAAAAAACCAAAAATAGAGCCCACCTTGTCAAATCACGTTGTCTCTGAGCTTGAATGTAGGAAAGGGCATCATTGATGTGCCCCCGAGACACCCTAGGTCAGTCCTTTAGCAGTTCATTGTAATTAGCTATTATCTCTTGTCTGATCATATCTTTGTCTTGTAAATGGGTCGAGTTAGTCAAACTATGTGGTCTCTACATGTATAACGTAGGCAAGGCTAATCTTTGATCATCCCTCGAGGCCCCTAGGATAGGTCTCTTAGGTTAGGTTCTTGGTTGAAACTCAAAAAATTTCAGAAAATCCCAAAAACATCCAAATAACATCTCAAAAAATCTTAAACATCCAAATATTTAGAAAACACAAAAACATCCGGAAAATGGAAAACACAAAAACAATGGAAAACGTTCAAAAGACCTAAAAAGCCTCAAAAACTCAGAAAACCCTAAATAGCCTCAGAAAATCTAAAAATCCTAAACATTCACATAAACTTTCAAAAAGACCAAAAATAGCCTCAAAACATTTTCAAAATACCAAAAACATTCAAATATTCTAGAAAATCCAAAACCATTCCATCCCATCTCGCTTTCACCCACAATAAACTTTCACCCGTAATAAACGATTGTCACTTTCACCCTTTGGTGAAACAAGTAGAAAACAAATATAGAAAATTGTAAAGTGTGAACCCAATTGTCAAAATCTAAAGTCTAAAATCATAGGTAAATACGTCAGTGAAGTTTATAGAAATATCTCATCTTAGCATCATTGTCCTAACATCAAACAACTCTCTGATCAACATGTCCTAGGATGTATCCTTCCTGCGATGGACATCAGTATCAAATATCACCTTAGCTAAACTTAAACTAGGTAGGAGCTATAGATAACATTGACTGTTTATCTTTGATATTTTATTGTGATTTATCTTAATGACCTATTCTGAGGACCTCTTGATGATGTCTATCCAAAATGATTTAGAGAGAAAGGAATGGGGCATTGATCATTATCTTTCTTTTGTTGTGCTTGTGGATACTCTTGTAAAATAATATTGGTGCATACTTTCTTAGTTGTGTGTAGGAAGGTCGTTTGGATTATGTTGTTGACTATTGTGTATGCTTTGGTCCAATATATTCTAAGCTTCTAACTTACATTCCAACAATGTTTCTTTATGTCAAGGTGTGAACAAGAACTATCCTATCTATTTGTCGAGTCAAAGTCCATTACACTAGATACAATGTTGTCTTGGTTATCAATACCTTGATGCATCATATCTATGTGTTATATCAAAAAATAAGGACCAACAGAAATCCCAATCCTGAAGTGTGAGCACCCATCCTACATTTTCATCCTGCATCTTGCATTGTCTCGCCGCCATCTCTAATAAAGTCTCGATGGATCATGGACATGTTGGATCTTTTGAAGCAATCATCATCAACAACGGTGTTTCATTCTTTATTCTTCTATCTTCTCTTTGCGCTAACTTGGTAGCATGATAGTCAACAAAAACATCATCAATGCATCCACCCTGCATCCACAAACCATCAGCATACATGCATCTCATAATCATATCATAACCATCAGCATAATCACACATCTCATGATCATATCACATCATACATTCTGCATTACCATTTAAGTTGTGACGAATAATATAGATTGTGTATTCTAAGCATCTTAAATTGTTGCATCCATACATCCATATGCATACATCATCATCCAAACATGCATAAAAAATATACAAAAAGAAATACATCCACATCATTTTCATTCATAAAATCTACATATCATAATCATCCATCCATATCATATCATATCATGATCATCGCACATCACATAGGCATAAAATAAAATGCATACATACATGATCATATATAAGCATCCATACATCATCCATACATGAATTAAAGCCAACACATCATAGCATAAATCATTTGTATCGGTTTCATATATATATATATCAAAAAATGTGTCATGGTACAAAATCTGGATCAATGTATGTACATCGATGATAAGTACAAATATCCATGTGGCTATCAAAAAGGATCCCATGAATGTATATCAGTATAAACAATGGGATAAAATCAAAAAGCGTATGTACATCATAAAGCTAGCCCTGGTGGCTACTACCCTCTCTAGCCTAACTCTCAGGTTGATCCTCTGCATGAGAATGTGCATCATTGCACTACAAAAAATCTAGCTAATGAAGAGCCATTGGAACATCCCTATGGTAGTATTGCCTATAATACGTAGCCTCTATGACAACCTCTTTGTATAACTGCGCAGAAATGGTCTAACCATGGGTGGCTGCCACCATAACCTCTATTTGTTGCCATCTCGCCACCTCTTGATCCCTCTCCCTAGTAACAACCTGAACTCTTTATAGTGTCGCATCTCTCTCGGCTGTCACCGCGATCACCTATTGCCAAGCCTGGTCCCACTTAGTAGTCACAACCAAAACCTATTGGCGGGCCTAGTCCCACTCACTCGTCAATTCCTGCACCTACTGCTATAGCTATTGTATCTGTACATCTCATACATTTGGTGGTGGTGGTGGTGGAACTGGCTGTTGTCCAACTGGAGGAGCCCCAGAACCTAACCTCCCTATCCCCTACCCCTGGCACCTCTACGTTGTGGCCTCCCTTTGGGAGGAGCACTTGTTGGATCTGTAAGTCATCTTTGTGGGATGAACCATGCATCGTAAGCTAGAGTGGTCTGCACTATGGGCTGATCCTAATCATATGCCCAAGGCTGGGAAACTAGCTGTCAATGGCCTCTGGGGTCATAATCATTAGTCCCCATTTCAGAACCTCTTTGGTTGATCTAGAAAAAATTGCTTTGTAACCATCATCGGGCATGTCCTGTACATCGCCAAACTATCTAGCTACCCTATTAGGAAGGTACTGCTCAATCACGGTGTGCTCTCGACCCTACATATAACGGGTTTGTTTATAAAAATAAAGTTGTTATATATCATTGAACCATGGTGGCATCTATAGCCATGGACACCAGTGAAACATGGTCATATCATCAATCACCCTCTCCAGTACGGGAGCCCAATCTGTCTTGTGTGCCTAAGTGTGATGACACCTCAATATCTCCATATGACAGGATCATTTGGCTCTATGTCTGTCATCTGTACAATGGGCCGAAGCACGAAAATATGCTCCCATTCGCAGATGTGAAGAAGAGTAACACTTGCACCGAGGGATCTCCCATTGCAGTAAACAAAATCATGTAAATCATGGTACAGGGAGGCCACCATCACGAGCCCCCATGTAAAAAGAGTCCTCCTATACAACATTTGCTGCCACGCCAAGCCCTATCTTGGACTGAAAAATATGCCTTGTCTCTCTGGAGCCACCAAGCCTGAAATGATGGCCACAACAATCAATCTGAAGGTCAACACATGACCTTTGTATGTCTCCAAACCTATCTACGATGTGACCAATAAAATATGGTCCATCTCCATCACCTCTAGACATGCATCGAATTTGACATCAATGTCATAAATCACAATATCTGCCACACGTCCTCCAAAGTAACTGTCACCTCCCCAATCAAAAGGTGGAGGGATGAGGTCTCGCTGTGCCATCTCTCACACAGAGCTATCATCATAGCCAAATGCGTCGTCACAATAGGTGCGTATGCAATATACCACAATTTGATCTCTCCCAAGTGCTCCTGGTGCAACTCTAAAAGATCACCTAATCTCTCAAGTAATGTTGGTCTGTGCTCCCTCGACATCAATGGTGGGAAGACCTCTTGCACCCACGAAGCACATGGCATCAGGCAATCATCAAAATTTGAAGTTATTTGGAATTTTTGACTCAAAAATCACAATAGCATCACTATATTCAAAATTCAAATTGCGATGCCCGATGCATTTCAAATTTCAAATTGTAAAGTGTGTCACCAAACAAGTTGACTTCGTGATTTAGACTTTGGCATGACCTAACCCTAACTTTTAAATCGGCAAGTGTCTCGCTGGATAAGATCACGTTGTCATTTAAAAATTGAAACCCTAATTTCAAATCAGAAGAAGTGTCACCATATACATGTGTGTCGCTATAAATCATTTGGGCATCGTCGATTGAAGTTTGGGTGTCGCTATATAGCAACGCCACCAAAATCTAAATTCTAACGCCTAATAAATGCATCAAAATTTCAAATTTCAAATCAAGTTTCGAATCACATACCGGTGGTCCTGTGCATGGAAGCCACTGGAACTCACGAACTCGATCAGAGATGTGTCAAGGAAGCTCACATCATGCCATTTCGTCAAAGGGTTAGAGCTCAAATTGCAAGAATTCCTTAAGTGTGAATGCACAAATGAATTGAAAATGACCCCTCTTGGCCTATTTAAGCTAGAAAATTAGGGTTTTTTGCCCTAATATAACCTTAATAATGGGGTTTATTATCATTTTCACCAATTTTGCCAATCTGGACCTAATTTTTCATTATTTTTTACATTTTTGGTATTATTCTTGCATCCTAGAACATTTCTAAACCCTTGGGGCAGCTTTTGAACCTATATCGAGAAATCAACCCAAAATTTGAAATTTTTGCCAGATCTCTCAAGGGGGCAGGAGTCAGTTTTATCCTTTAGGGAATCTAAAAAATCATAAAAAATTTATTTTTTGATTTGGGCAGCAATTTTTATCTGAAAAGCATTGTTCTTTGAACCGAAGCAGCAAGTACCTCACTTCAAAGAGGGGCAAAATGTAGACACTGAAAAATGTCCTAATCGATGTCATACATTCGAAACAAATTTATTAACATCATTTCCTCTTTATCCATCCTCTTTTCACTTAATTGATTTAATTAGTGTAGCTAATTAATTAATTACATCATTTTCATCTATTAGCCTAATTAATTAAATTGGGTTAATTCATCCCTTTTTGCACTAACACTTCATCTCTTTAAATTAAATAAATCAAAATATTTAATTTAATCTCCTAAGTCATCTTATTTAATTAAATAACCCTAAGTTATTTAATTAAATATCATTTCACCCCTCCCCTATTTATTAAATCATCTAATTTAATAAATATCTCTTAATTCTTCTAATTCCCTAATTGCATAAATTAAACCTTATTTAATTAGCAATTAAACTAATTTTCCTCTAATCAAAGGGAATATTCTTTATCCTTTTTTTGCATGATTAAAACTTTGTTTTAATTTGTAAAATACCTTTTTCCTCACCCAAAGGAATATTCTAAGGAATATTCCCCCTCCTCCAATCAACTCACTTAGCTTCAAATGCAAGTTAACCTTTAACCTCTTTAACAAGTTACCTTTGACTTGTGTGAGCAGGTCAAAAGTGTGTTTGTTCGAGGCAAGTGTGAACCCTTGATTAACTTTTATCTTGCATTCTCATCCATTGATCAGAATCCATGATCTATGCCTCTCATCCCCTTCATCTTGAACCATTGATTAAGCTTTTTTATCTCAACCACCCATTCCTCATTTACTCTCCTATAAATAGTTCACTATTTGGAGACAAATGGATCCATCTTTTAATGCAAACTTATGTTGTTAAATTCACTCACATACTTACTCATCTTTTTACTCACTTTTTATCTTGTTTTAGTTTATTTTCATTGCATAATAGCTTAGAGCATCGATTAATGGCTTCCATGCATCCATCTTAGTTTGTTACAAATAAATTAGGGTTTTCACTTTTAGCATCATTTTAGCTTAGATTGGCTTAAAAATTGCATAATTAGATCATTTATAGCATAAAATCATGGTGATTTAGCTTGCATCATGTCCATTTTTACATAATTTAGGTTTTCACACATCAAACACCATGGTTTCATCGATTCTCTTCCATAGAATCAATTGAAACAAGCTCACTTATCATGGGATTGGGGAAGGGTCAATGTTCCACATCAACATGACACCAATTCCACAACAAGATAAATTTTGAATGGATTAGAATAGATGTTTTCAAAGATTCATAGTTTAGTATATTAGGTTTTAATGAAATGTTTAGTTTTAATTTTGTTTGATCGATCTTGTTGAGATTCTAGTATTGGTGGCTCCGTTATGCTTCGATTCTTCATGGATCAAGTGTAATTCGGCCCAGACCAGTATTTTCGCATCACAATAATATTAGCCAAATTTAATTGAATAAATTAGGACTTATTTAATTAAATTATTAGGGATTAGGAATCCTATGTGGTGAATGAAAAATTTAATGGAATCCTTGGTGATGAATAGATGATAAAAGGTCATAGATGATAAGTGAATGAATTAGGTGATGATGATAAGATGATTACGTGATGAAGATAAGATAGCAATTCATACTTGATTAATTGAATGATGAAGGTGAAGATGATATTATTTTGGTGTCTACATTTTCCCCCTCTTTGAGATAATGTTCAAAGTAACATTGTATCAAAGAAAAGAAAAGTAGCTATGAAGTAATGGATGAGATAAGAAGAATGTGATGATATATACCCCAATCATGTGGAATAAATGATGAAATATTGAGAAAGTGATGATATGCCCCAACCATGTGGAGGAAATGATGAGATGATAATGCCCCCTCCAGAGGGAATTCATGCAAAATTTGGCATCAATGAGCTCTTGAAAGATGAATGGTGAGATGACAGCCATGTAATAATATGAAGAGATATGTGGAAGAAAATTTAATAGAGAAAATGGAGAAAATAGATGATTATACATGGATAAATGTTTATTTGGAATGGTTTATTATGCTAACATATGGAGAGAAGTCTTATTTTGATATAGCAATGGATGTTATGCACCAGGGTAGAAAAGACCAAGCTTATAATGTATATAGTGCATGGATTAACACTCAAACAAACATCAAATAATAGGATGCCCAGCATTGTCAAGGCATTATGCACTTGGTGGGTTTGTGGAGATAAAAATCAAAGATGAAGAGTAGTTCCCGTCATATCTTAAGGTGATTGAACTTGGTGGGTCCTATGAGAGAACATCCAATAAACACAACACACATAAAAATAGGCCATGCCCCAATACTAGTCAAAGCACACCACGATATGTAATGATCGTGGTGACCATAAATAGGAATAGTATGGGTCAATTTTTATTATCAAGACATCAAAAGGTGAATCAAAAGATCAAAGAGATAAATAAAATATCAAAGATAAATGAAAGAAAAAGAAAAAGAAAAAATAAAAATATGGATCAAAGAATCAAACAATAAATAGTGAATTGACATACAATAGTATATCCTCTTTGCAAGGTGCAAATAGGATAAATGGATGATGATTATTCTTGATGTGGGTAAGGATGAATCTCATAAAGGAAAATGAGAAAAAATAGGAAAATTAGGGAATTAGAAAAGAATATTACACTTGTATATTATTGTGGTTGGTGTTTAGGTGTAAAGACCCAATATATAACAAACCCAAAAACACCACTATTTTTTTCTTAAATGTTTAAATATTAATTCATAATTATATACAGAAACTTCTATCCATACAGGATATGTATTTTTCAACTTGGAATAACAACCAATCATCTGTTCATACAAAATAGGAATTTATTTCATCTATCCATATATTTGGAATAGGCACTCACCTAAATGAGGTAGGCATCTATCACATGATAGGTATGTGAGCTCTATCCAGAGTCTTGGACTCATCAAAACTAACTGGTCTTGATTCATTTCCTTAAAGAGCACACTTCCCTCTAAAAGTGTATCAAGTTCATCATCATCAGGGGTATATAATTTATATCTCCAAGCTTGAATCTCACCTCAAAATTTGGCCTAAGGCCTCGAGGGATCAAGCAATCCATACGAGATTATTTTGAGTATAGTTTAATGTATTTTAGTTGATTATATTCTTAGAAATTTTTAGGTGATCTGTCTTTCCCTAATTCCCATTCCCAAATGCTTGAGTACTGGGAGCAAACTTTGTTCCCCAAATTTCTTACATACCCTACTTCCAAATGGATCAAGGCAAGCATGAATGAAGATAATAACTCTAGATTACCCCCTTTTGACTAATTGATAGGCACTTGTTCATCATAATGAGAAAGAATGAAGATAATAACTCTATTATCTAAGGAAAGATAATACTAATCAAATTGATGATCCATCAAGCACTCATAAAATGATACCCAAATTTGGTATAAATCTTAAAATGATAACAACATTACAAAACCATGATGATTTTAAGTTCTGTCATTTTGAGTTTCAACCATGTTTGATGTTCTAAATTAACTCTAAAGTATTTATGCCTTCACATGCTTATTTAATGGATGACTAATTATGGTGAATTTATTTTAAAAATTAGTATTTAACAAGTAAATGAAGATAGTTAAATTTATATGTTGATTACCATATAACTCAATAAAGGTAACTAAGTTCTCACCAAAATTGAGTACCCTTATTTAATGGATAAAGATTCATAATAATGTTCCAGAATCATCACTTTAATACACGATCTAATTTAACTCTAGCACGTGTGTCTGTGTGTCATAAGTAATACTAAATAGCATCAATTTAATCACTATTTCCATGCAAGAATATAACAAACTAAACAATAACCATTGCAATATAAAATTTAATAATTATGATAAGATTTTAATAAAAAATTATTGATTAATTTATTGATGACTTGTAATACTACAAAATGTATTTAAACCTAATATCTATAAAATGAAAAGAACATAATATTTATAATGATGATTTCTTGGAATGTGTCCATAGCTTGAAATGTTTATTTGATCATGGAGAGAATTAAAAAAGTGAAAATCTAAGAGATGTCCTAGACATGTACTCCAACTCTTAATGAGTAAATTAATTTCATATTATACATATTATTTATATCAAATCACAATATATGTACATTTTAAATATATTTTATACATTAATACAATTAGATTTTGATGCACACTCCTAATTGTATTTTAATTTAAACAACATACAATTTTGTATAATCAAATTAGATATATTTGTAAGTGAAATAAGTTTTATACATTTTAGTATTGAGCTTGTAATTAATCTATAAAAGTAAAAATGTTACCACCTAAATAGCTTAACACATCCAAAACATGAAGAAAAACTTACCAATCATATATACACGTATAATAATAATAGTGTGTAAGACTCAACCATCTAGAATATTAATGTATCTCTTTGATCAACCTTTAATTTAATTCGTTTAGATCTATTTCCTAACAAATTTATATTCTTGTGTGAATTGTCAAGGTAAAAAACTCCCCTAGACTCAAATCAGAATTCTTCACTTCATTGGACTATGGTAGGTGACTCCAATGATATTTTCATCCTAGCTAAGAAAAATGTCTCTAATAATTTAGACCCTTATTTGTTTCTTCATAGATATAATTTGGACCCTGAAATGAACTTCTGTGTTCAATTGGTTACTTGAGATTTTTTGTTTAATTTAATTTTCTCTCTTGAAGTTATTTTCATGACAATTTTTCCTAACAAAATATTGATTGTATACCAACTATCGTTGATGTTGTAAATGCAATGGTTGTCATAATTAATCTCATGCAAGGTGAATGGTAGAGATCAAACCATCTCTATATGTTAAAATTGATAGATTTTTTCTTTATAAAGCTTATACTTTGTACAATATATTGCTTCATAATTTTTAAATATAATAACACAATATCATAGCATTATACTATATATATATATATAACCCAAAATGATTGCATACAAGTTAAATGAACTACTTAAAAACTAAGGATTGTGGAATGCAGATTAGTGGAACTAGTTTACATGGAAGCCTCCTATCTTCCACATGCCCTGTGAATTATTGCAGGGTGACCCTTAACTCCTACTTTTCCATTAGTTTTTTGTGAGTCAAGCTGGAACATGAATGCCACGAGTTTTAAATATTGATGAAGAATTATATTGTAGTCCTCCCTTTACTCCATGGTGGTCATCTATTTGTTTTCTTGCCTCAATTATGGCATAGATTTGATAGGAAGACTTACCGGTTGTGATCATAGAGTCATGAAATGTTGCATTTTTTTTAGAGTTTGTTTTGCTTCATTGGTAACGTGGGGTCAACTTTCCTCCCATGCAACCCCTTGCTTGCTTGGTGTGCATAGAGGTGTTTATTTATTAGTTTATTATTTTAAATTTTTGACAAGCATAAATAAATTAGAAAGTGCATTTAACTAGTAGTAATAAGTAGAACAATAGTAGAGAGAAACTATGCCATTAGGTCTTGATTTGGCAATTTAACACATAATGTTTCTAATTTTTTATGTTCAAGGATATTGAAGCACATGTTTGGTTTTTGATCAATTTATTGATGTAAGTATTATGATGGAAATGATAATGATGAAATTTGGATTAGAAGACAAGGGATGAAATGACAATGATATTGTTAGTGATGGAATGACTAAGATGATGATTATGATAATGATGATCAATCAAGAGTGATGATTATGGATGGATCTGCCAAAGGATTATTTAGGTATTTATATCAAGGCAAGATAAAATTATTTTATTAATTGATTGATGATAATACTAACATTGTTGACGATAAAAATAATAAGTATTGTATTGTTAATGATAAGAACAACATGAAGATTGGGAATGATTCATTCCAATGATAATAGTTTTAGTAAAAATGGATTAATGTGTATAGTGAGGTTCAGAACAAAAGATGTTAGATGGTTTGGATATAATTTTGAATTGCATGGATTGGGATTATTTATATGGTGTGGTTTTAGGATGTATTCGATAAAAAAAATTATTTGAATATGTTGGTGGAAAATGCTCAAAAATTTGTCATCAAAGGCATCCAAATCACTAAGCAATCTAGAATACACATATCAAGATTTATTCTAAAGTAGGATGTAATCACCTGCCCTAGTTTCTAACAAGGCATGGGACACTAGGAATGGATCAGTGGACTAGTGTGATGGAAATAGATAAGTGAAGAATGCAACGAATAGACATTATGCAATTGGATTTAGGATAAGTGATTGATTTTCAAGGACTATCTCAAAGTGGAATAACTTGTTGTATCCAAGCTAAGAGTTGGGATAGTGTCATATTAGTGATGACATGACAATGTACATGGTAAGTGGTAAAAAATGGACCATTTAAATTTTTTTTTAAAAGCATGTTTTGAAGTTTGTGCCATAATTTTTGTCAAGAACAAGGTGGATAGGGAAGATTGATGAAAATGATATGGATAGGATGGATAGTGAGGTTAATACAAAATAGCATGATAGATGAGGAAAAGTGTTCCCAACTGTAATGATACTCGTAGATAATTGATCTTACACATGATTCCCATGAATGGGTTTTGATCATGGTACTAGTCAAAAGTGCCATAAGACTGGTTTTCACTATTGACAAGTTATTTGTCTTTACTTTTTCTCTTTTTTCTTTATTTTTATTTTATTTTATTTTGAATGACCATCAACTATGTTGGTCCACTTTATGATGTTGATACAAACACTGCTATTATGATATGCCAATAATGGCTTGCATTGAGGAGTTGCCTTGCTAGGATAAGCACAATTGAATAGATCCCATGGACATTATTGTGGTCCTCATTGATAATAAGGTTGGACTTGGTTTTTTTTTAGTTCCAACTGGTTCTTAAAACTATCTAAAGAATAGCCAATTCTTATGCTCAAATGTTTTAAGAGGTTGGCCAATGAACAAGAGAAGGATTTGACACTTTTCTCTTCTACACTTTAGGCTCCGCAAAACCTAGGAGGGAAATCCTTTACAATATCTAATGAAAGTGCACATAATTCATATCAGGATATTGTTAAAATAGACATGCTCTCATAACATGACCAAGAATTACAGATATAATTGATTCAATTGGTTAGATTCTTGGAAACTATTGCTTACTAGCTTTGAGAACATAAGATAACATTAAAAAATAAGTTACAACAAAAAAGGGAGATTGATTTGATATTTAGTGGCCATGAACATGTAACCAACATTCATACTTAGACTAGTGCCTTAAAACTTGGGTTACATAGTCAAAAAGAAATGCAATTGTATTTTGGATAATAGACCTTAAATTTAAATTCTATGAAAACTTTTTTATCATTTCCTTACAATGATATCCTTCAAAATATACAATAAATTCTTCTTAATAATCCTTGCATGCATTCATAACCCTCAATATCTCTAATACAACAATTTAATCTACTAATTGAATAGAAGCTATATGAGAAATATTCATTTGTAGAAAATGGAAATGATGAACAAAAATGATCATTGATCAATTTATATTCATAAGAGCAATGAAGAATAAAATTTAAGACTTAATTGATTGTGAAATTATCACAATATGTTTATGTATTTTGAATTTGTATTTTCTATACAAAATGACAATTACATTTGCATTTCTTCCTTGGAATATCTAGGCCTGACTAGAATGGACCTAGAACATAAACTATCTACTTACAAAATCCAAAACCCTTTGAAAATGGTGATAGGCCAAAACTGGGCTAAAGAATGAAATAATTTTAATGCTTATTAATAAAATTTAGTTTGGTCTAAGTGTCAATTTGGGGGTATAAACTTGTGAAATATGGTGTGGCTATATGCACAAGGACTACAAGTTGTGAGGTGAGTGGGGATGAAAATGCATTCCTAAATTCAATCAATTACCTAAGTTTAAAATAAGATTAATGTTTCTATTTTTCTTGTGATGGGAACTGCTACAAAAATTGCAATTGGTTCTATAGTATTTATGCAACAAGAATAACAATAATTGTGACAGGAACTGTGTAGAAATTATGACAGTAAATTCTGAGACAAAAACTTAATCAATAAATATCAATCACAAAAATCACATCAGTTAATTATGGAGTACATAAATAAGACTCAACTTAGCAATACACTTAATTTATTAACACTTTTCACATGTATCAAATTACAGAAACATAACAATGAAAAATGTAATCAATTGAAATCAAAACCCATAAAAGCATACCCTACAGAAAAGAAAATATTTACATTCCATCAGTGGCTGAAGAGTGGGCGCCCTACCTCCTAGTCAACTGATGGATATGAAGCTTGTGAAATTTCTACAAAAGACTTCAAAATGTTTCTCAATAATGATACTGAATGTATTTCCTCTTTTTTCATAGCTTGTATTACATCATATATATAGGTAGAGATTATAATAGCTGCTATCTAAAGCTGTATAGAATAGTTTATTTTGGCCTATGACCAACAAACTAAAAAGTAATGGTTCACGTGAAACCTTGGCTGCTAGCTAGAAATTAAAAAGTAGTTTTACTATAATAGAATACAAAAATAGGAAATGAGAAGATTTTCGGTGTTC
The DNA here is from genome assembly GCA_007258455.2 of Sequoia sempervirens. NCBI lineage: Eukaryota > Viridiplantae > Streptophyta > Pinopsida > Cupressales > Cupressaceae > Sequoia > Sequoia sempervirens. The sequence goes on along the minus strand of VDFB02105785.1, from coordinate 221,806,784 downwards.
TCCTCCACACAACTAGCAAGCATGGCTATTATCACATAATCTACTCCTTGAAATGAATCCATGTGGTTGAAGAATGTAGGAAAATTTTCCAACAAAAATATTTTCCTAAGAAATATGACAACAAAAATCATGTGTCCAACCCAAGAAATAGGTGTGAATACGTGTTATGAATAAAATGAATGTGCCATGGAGAAAGAGTTGAAGGAATCTACAATTGGATAAAATGGTGCACAATCAACATCACAGAGTGAACTCTAGTTAGTGTGAAAACTAGAGTTAGCCATGTAAAAGGGGAAACTACAACAGTAAGCACAAGCCATATTGTTGTGAAGGTGGCATGAAGATTCCTATGAAGAATGTGAGAGGAAGTCTGCATCTTTCTTGTTCTTTACTTAGCGTGTTGCATGATATATTTTCCAAAGCTAAAATAACAATGCTTATTAGTAAAGACAACCAATAATTAATTTTCATATATTTATCCCAAAACTATATTAAATACAACTTATATATATAATCATATGCAACATAAAGGTGATAAAATGGTAGGATAAGGTATGGAAATAGCATATGAAGATGGCTATAAAGGAATATGAAAATGGATAAAAGATGGTGTAAAATGGAACATGAATGGATCTCATTAAATGACTCAGAATTCCCTTTTATAGAGACAAGTGAGCAATAATATTAGAGCCATATACTTATGGACCACATTTTCATTTGGAAATCTTGTCCTTGGGATCAAACAAAAACAAGTACAAATTCTTTGTAAAAGACTAAAATGAGCTTTCAATAAAAGACAAAATAGTTGTAGAGGTCATTGAAGGAAATATTCTTTGATCTTGCAATGATGAGACAACATGGAGAAGGTGAATGATGATTTTTTTGAGCTTATCCATCCATGTTGAGAACAGGCTTTTAGGAAACTATTGGAGTTGATGTTGATTACAATAAAAGACAAAAAGAGGAAAAATTGCAACATGCCTGTGGACAAATAACTTCTTCAAAATGTCATGTCATCATTTGAATTGGATGTTATGTGAACTAGAAAATTGATAACATGATAGAGAAAATCCTTTGGAAATTTATTGCATTTTTCATCCCATCCTACATATGTCCTTTATGATGGCCAAGGGAATGAAAGTGTCTTGTCCACATTGTGATTTCATTCTAGATACTTTACATCCAAAAGTGATCTATTTTCTTTGCAAAAACTATCTAATCACTACTCTGAGGAGATCAACATATCTGAAGTGGAATTAAGCAAGCCTATATCCATATCATCACCAGCATAGATGAAATCTACAAGGGTATGGGCCATTGTGCTAAAACCAAATTCCTTCCATTGGTATAGAAACTTGAGTTCTCATTTATCATCCAGGATGCTTGGCATAACCTTCATTTATAAGAACTCAAAAGACTTGAATTTAGTCTTTATCTACTGCAACAATTTTGTCATGTATTCCTGCATTTCTCCTACCAATTTTTCCATATTCCATGTAGGTATAATGTTGGTGGGTATATCATCCTTAAACCAAGTGCACCTTTATATATTCCCTACAAACTAGAAATCTTGGGTATCCATTCATTCATTATATTCCCCAACTTAGATCTTTATCCTTTTCAATCTTGGCATACACATCCTTAAGATTAGAGTAAGCTTGATGGGAGTCCTCTAATTTTCCTAGGACTTTGGATAATCTATACTTAATCGCATCATATTTTATTCTATTTTTCTTCTTCCTCTACTCTCCTTGAGCATTATTTATTTGTTGTTAAGGCTTTTTTATTTTTGCACTTAACTCTTCCTTCTCTTCCATTAAGTTGCTTGAGAAACCTAATGTTGAAGCACTTGCTACTTTTGTCCCTATTGGTGGAGATGCTTTTGGTTCTCCTTGCATCTTCAACATGTTATACTTTGCAACTATCTTCACACATGATCCTTCAATAATTGATCACACTCTTCCTACAACTTATTTTTAGTTGCTTCACTGAATTTAGCTACATGAGCAATCAATGAAGAATGTTGGGTAGCTATGGTGTATGATACCCTTTTAACTATCAAGATTCCCTTCATTTCATGCACAGTTTCTACTACTTGAGGCTTGTTAGCGTATGGAGGAAGAGCCCATATGGCTAAGGTTTCCCATTTAGGGTTGAACCCTTCTCCTGAATATGCTTGCTCTGCCTACTCCTCATAAGAGAATATCTCTTCATCCTTCCTCTGAATGTTATCTAAAGCTTTTGTAGAAGCAATATCCCATTCTGGTAGTAGTAGAATCCTAATTTCTCTCGCCAACCTCCTTCCTTATTCTAGTGTTATTTTCTTGACATCAAATTCAACCTCTTTCAACACCTTCTAAGTGACTTCCTCATACTTGGAGGGGTGCACTTCACCTTTTTCCCTATTCAATTTATCATTGAGCTCTTCTCTTCTTATCTTGATTAAAAAAAATTAAACTTCTTAGATTTGAAGATTCATCATCTGAAATGAATTGAGTACAAGAAAGCTCCCTCATGTCATCGAACTCATCCCTACCACTTCCTATGTTTATTCCCAAACATATTTGTGGTACCCCAACCACATTTACCCTTAGAGGAGAGGGTATTGATTGATTTATCTCCTCCTTAATGACGTCTATCTCTTCCTTGTCATCAACACCTATGGGATAATCAACCAAGGATAGTTTATCAAGTCTCCTTTTCTTTTGAGGTTGCTCTTGGGGAGGATATTCAACAATAGGAGATTCTTGAGGAGGTGACACTGTAGTAGATGGTTGCTCCTGAGGGGTTGGTTCCTTTAGTGATGACCCCTTTCCTTTTCTAAGAAATTAATACATAGAAGGAGCCACGTGTGGCTGGTAAGGTCTTTCCTCCATCATTGGGGCTTTCCCAATCAATTTTTCAATATTCTTCAACACCATTTGAATCATAAAAATAGGATACTTTATCTCTACATAGGCCCTAAGATAGCCTACTACTTTTTTGGAATTTATATCCTCTGCATTTCTAAAGGAAACCTATTTCACTCTTATTTCATTTACCTCCTTGTTAGTGAGGCAATTTTTTATTGCATCCTCACCAAAGAGGAGTTGGTGTGAAAATGTGGAAATTTTGATGTGTTTCCTACTTGTTTAATGAATCCTTCAAGATCAAATTCCCTAGCACTTTCTTGAACCATCTTATATGTTTGCAACATAGGGTAAATAAGCTCTAGGCCTTCCCTAGTCACTGTGAAGTCTAAAAAAATATAGAGAATGGGAAGAAGGATCCCTTCTTTTATCCCTTGAGGTGGGCCTTATCAAATTCATTAAGTTTTCAAATTAGTTCCAAATATGCTAGCTTGAGAGTTACATAACTTGACATAATGTGAGGTCCCATAGGGCACCCATACATGGTGGACATTGGAGATACCATTCTCCCTAATTGTGTTGCACACTTAGCTCAAGTACTCTATCCTTGGGCCTCAAGAAATCCATGATTTCTTTTTACAATATATCCTCTGCTACCCCCATAAAACTCAAGACTCTTCTAATAAAATGGTCTTCAAAGACCACATAGTTGGCAGAGTCATAATGCATGTCCCAGATATGAGTCCAACATTGGATAGGAATATATTTTCCATTAACATTTTCTATTTGAACCTTTAATATCTTATCCCATTTCGTTCTTCCTTCATTAGAGTAAGGAGTACCATATGAAATTCACCACCTTGTTTTTTTCCTTAATCTCCATCAATTTCTTGTGAATGCCATTAGAATATAGGTGGAAAATTCAAATTCATTATTTACCAAAGGGTTCTGAATATCTAGTTTCATGTACATTAGTGGCATAGGGATCTTGGTATTAACATCTCCCCCGAAGACTTGGCAGAGTGCATGGTAGGTCTTGATGAAATAGTCTTCAAACATATCAATGTTGAAGGGTTGTGTCTCATTTGCAAGAATCCTAACATATTTCTTATCAAAACATTTCAATTTTTTCCTTGGTAACCATGAGATCTTGTAAATATGTTTGTCTTGTTGGTACTCTTTTTTTTAAGAAATCAAAGTTAATGACCTTGTTTACAGCTAGTTTCAAACCAAAAACTTCAAAGATTGAAGCCTTGTCAACTATTACTCACCCATCCATTGACAACCCTTAGGACTCTAACATTTTCATCATAGTTCTTGGCTACTTTCCTAATGAATTATCATTCATAAAGATTTTGGGGACAATTAGTTTCCCTAGGTCATATACCCATACATTGAAGATAGGAACCCTAGAATCTCTTTTGTTATACTAGTGGGTAAAGAGACTCCATCCAATTATAGGGAGCTTTTCATCCCTACATTCTCTACCATTATCAAGTAGTCCACTTGCAACACTAGGCTCATGGGCACAAATAGATTTTCTATTAGACCCAGGGAGTTGTACAATTATTTTTTTATGAAAAGGTTTGTTAGATGAAGATGGTTTGATTTTAGGTTGGTTCATGACTACAATTTAGTTTTGACCTAGGGTTATTGGTGTAGGGGCACCTTGGGTTTCCATGCCTCTTTGAGGCCTTGTTTGTTTTTTTGTTTGATGTCAAGTTGTATTTGATGTAATAAGGTCCTAAGGACCATCTTAAATGCCTTGCAATAGGTTTTCTAGGCTTGTTGTTGATTTTTGGTCTTGGTGATAAGTTTCTATGTAATAACAAGGTCTCCATCCTCATTTTCTAAGCTTGGTGCACCTTGGAAAATTAAAGAATCAAAATGCCATGATGCAACCAGGTACTTGAGGGGAGTTTCCTTGATGATTTCAAGTGGTTGTGGTGTTTTTTTTTACACCTTTTGAAGCCTCATTTCAATCGGTCTTATAGGAAGTAGTGTGCATTTCCTTAACTAGGCAATTAAAAGTCTAAAGTGAAGTTCAATTAGTTCTAACATGAAACTAATCAAAGTTTCAATTGGAGGACATTGGGAAAGGTTGTTAGAAGTTGAAATAAGCCTCTCATGGTTGAGGCATGATTGATGAAATTTTTTTCTTTGAAGTTCTAATGAAAAATTGCTATTTTCTGGAAAACATATGTGTAAAATTGCTGCTAAAATGTGTGGTACGGACATTGTATGGACTGTACGGGTACAAACTTAATATGGTTGGATAGAGGGAAGACCTAGCTTTCATTTGGCATTGATTTGACATAATTTCATTGAGTATATCAAAAGTTATCACCATTTTAGTAGGGGCAGGTCTAAAACCCTCAAAACAAGGGTTTTGGTTGAAAAATGGCTCTTCCTTCCATCTCCACATTGTAAACATTCTGATTCTTGGTGGGATGGAAGGTACTTGTGTATATTTTCATATTTCCTTGGTTCTAGAGAATGGCAAGGTGTGTGGGGGAGTTTATGCATTGAACTAGGTATGGCATCTTCATGTGACAAGCCTAATTGGTGAAGCAAAAAGTGAGTTTTGCTTGTTTTGTGTGGATTTTTCTTAAAGAGGCACGTAGGAGTGATGTAAATGGTTGTAATTAGCCTGTAGGAATCTGAATCAGGGCTTTGGGGTGAAGGGGAGAGCCTAGGTAAACAAAATCCATTTGTGATCAGCAATTTAGGCCTCTTGGGGATAGTGATACATTGGTCCATGGTTGTTCTTCCATCCACTGTCAAAGAGGGAGGCTTTGGGGACTTGTAGAGGCAGATCATAGTTGCCTAAATTCAATAGTTTGATCCTGATATAGGCTTGTGGGTGGATTTTATTTAGACTGCCCTACCAGGCAGTGCTACAAGCATTCAAGGCTAAAGAGGCCTAATAGTATGAGCGATGAACAAATGGAGTTTCCTAAGTGTTAATGAAGATTTTGTGGCCTAGTTGGGTCATTTAGAACTTTATCTAAGTTTTCTAAGCCCCTTGGTGGTGTTGAGTGCAATAACCATCGGTGAGTTGGGTCACTTCCTTGAAGGAGTAGTGGATTGGTAAAGTCCACTTAAAGAGTGTTTGAAAGAGTTGTGACAAATTGTTTGTTTGTTCATCTAGAAGGAAGCTTACCCTACTCACTTTGCATCAATTTTTTATTCTTTTTAAATAATTGACTGGATTTATAGATTTAATTGTAAACCCTAGATACTAGAAGCTTTAAACAAATAGAGAACCTGAGAGTGCAACTTACTTGTTTCTCTCTTTTGAAACCCTATCTCATTGTAGAAGTCTTGGAATGTTGAAAATTAACTCTCCATATTTGATGTAGTGCACAATGATTTCATTTCTTGATTGAATCACAATGTATGCAACCTAAAATGGTCACCTAGACTTTGGGCCCCATTTATTTAATTTGTCAACATCAACTTTTTGAATCAATGATTGTCACATTTTCAAATCAAATTTCTTAGTCAATTCATAGCTATTTCAAATGTTTCAATTTTCCCTAAGGTTTGAATGCTTCATTAATTTTATTTAATCAAAAGAAATAAATCCCTTTTAATAAATAAAATAATGTTATTTAATTGAAGTTAATATTACTTAAATAAAATGATGCTATTTAATTAAATCTATTTTTAATTAAATAATTTTATTTATTTTATTAATATTCATTTCTAAATTACATAATCTTATTTTATTTTATTAAAAGAGATATTATCATCTTAAATTAAATAAAATAAATGAAATATCCTCTCAAGAATATCCTGTGATGAAAAAAAAAAAGGAAACAAATCAGTTAAAAGGAAATAAACTAAAAAAAGAATTCCAATCAAGATTTGTTTCTATTTTTCTATTTATCCCACATTGTTTCTGAATTTGCCTTCAATTCTACTTTTGCCTATAAAATGAGCCCTCTCATTCTCATTTCAAAAAAGAGAATCACGAATTTTTACATCAGACTTATGCTACAAATTTGAATTTTATCATTTGAGATTACATTAGTTTGATTATATAAGCATCTTAGTTTTAGAGCATATAGTTTAGTATTATATTTTAGCTTAATCTTCATAATAGATTAATTTGCAAAATAATTTATTTATGGCATTGCATGTAGATTAATTTTTTCATTTCAATAAATTAGTTTGGTTTATTGCATTTACATCCATTTAGATTAGTTTTCATTGTTGCATTGCAAGAACAGGATTCATGGAGATTAGCATTCTTGCTTCTCCTCTTTGAATCTCTCGTTCCGAGATTGTATTTGCAGGGGTAACAGGGTTAATCTGAGGGCCACAATATCAATCCTGCTCTTCTCGGATAGAGAGCTGTGAATTGATTTGCAAGGACTCATTATTGAGTATCCTTGCATGCAAGGATTCACAGAAGTATAACATATTTTCAGTTATACATTTTGGCGCCCACCGTTTTTAATTTTTAGTTTTTTTTAATTTAGTTTTTAATTTAGTTTTTAATTTAGTTTAGTTTTTAATTTAGTTTTTAATTCAGTTTTAATTCAGTTTTTAATTTAGTTTTTAATTCAGTTTTTAATTTAGTTTTTAGTTTTTAATTTTTAGTTTTTTAGTGTAGTTTTTAATTTCGTTTTTAGTTTTGATTCATTAATCCAGCTTCCACTCAGTTGCAGGAAAAACGATTTCTGGGTTTTGTAGCCAGGGTCAAAATCCGATCTGGGTATCTTTCAGTTTTTTTATTTCTTTCACAGATCTGAAGAAAATAGCTGCACAAAAACCGTCGCGCGTCATTTTTTTCAGCTGGCTAAAGATTTAAAAAAATTATTTTTTCATCTTCTACTTGCTGGATTAAAAAACGATTTCTGGGTTTTATTTTTTGCTTCAAAAAATTTCTGGGTTTCTGTTTTTATCTACTCATTATAAACAGATTTTTCAGAAATAAAATTTGAAGATTTTTATGCATGTTTTAATTTAGTTTTTAATTTTTAATTTTTAATTTAGTTTAGTTTTAATTTTAATTTAGTTTTTAATCTTAATTTAGTTTAATTTTTAGTTAGTTTGGTTTAGACTTTAATTTAGATTTTTAAATTAGATACTTTTTTTAGTTTCTAAAATTCAAATTAGATTTTTTTAATTTAAAGTAGATTCTTTAACTTTGTTAATTTAAATTAGATTTTTTTACTTTAGATTTTTTAACTTTATTAATTTAAATTAGAATTATTAATTTAGATTAGATTTTTTTAATTTAGATTAGATTTTTTAATTTTATTAATTTAGATTAGTTTTGTTTTAAATTTTTAGTTTAGTATTAGATTAATTTAGTTTAATTTTAGTTTTGTTAACTAATTCCTTTTAGATTAAATTTTGACTAGATTAAATTAGATTTTTTAATTCTAGTTCTTTTAAATTTTTTTTCCAGAGCATAACAGTTTCTGTAGGACGCCAGTCAGAGAACTTGAAACACACTAACGGTTTGATTGTAGGACGCGTGACAAAGACTTGAAAACAAATACTTACGCTTGTCAAAGATCCTATTTAAAAAATATTGTGTTTGTTTTCCTGCTTTTCAATTCACATAGTCTAATTAGGGCTTCGTTAAAATTCTTAGGAGTTTCGATAGTGAGTAGGGAATTTGGCTCTTTGTTACATGGGGGTGATGACCATGGACAAATCCAGGCTCCTAATGATCTTACTCATATGACGAACTCTTAGGGAGCGGAGCAAGGTAGTGAATCTTTAGCACTTTCACTCGTCAGGGGATTATGCTCTTCTCTTATTGAGAGAATCAGAAACCCAAAAGCGTGTGGATTTGGTGAAGTGAAACTAGCTCGGTGATTAAGGTTGTTTAGCATGTTTGGGTAAAGAGACGGGCTAGAGAAGTATGCTCTTCTCCTTTTGGGAGAATCAGAAAATCAGAAACCTGAATCCGAGCCATGTCCAGTGTCACCTTTAGAGGGTCTGCCGGAAGTTGAACCTCCGGGAACGACCCAAGTGAGTACACACCTATCGTCGGTGATTCCACCTCACTATAATAAAGAGCGTCTTGTTGAGTCTAAAGACTCCAAGACCATAGTAACTTCTTTTCCATGACTTGGACGATCATCATGGAAAAGCTCTGTTTAATACCTTTGGCCGGTAGCTCAAGCCTATGAGAGTTATTATTGATTTACCGGTGTTGGTGTGGCTCGCGAGGCCCAAACTCACATGTCAGTATAGAAGGTTATTGTGAGCGAGCCAAGTAAAACCTCTTAGTTAGTTGCTACCGGTTTACAGCCGAGAAAGGAGTCATAATTTTTTAGCGTGAGGAGGGAAGAATCTCTCGTATGTTTGATCATACCACAGATTCCCATCATAGGCACGGGCGTTGGAAGTTCGCGTGCAGCCTGCTACAAGGGTAACCTTTGAGCGATACTGTTGAGTCCTTGGAAACACACCAAAAACGAAGCCCTCTAGGGGGTGACAGTAATGAGTGCGATATCGCATAAGCAATGGGGCAAAGGTTTTGACTTCTCACCATTTTCTTTGGTAGGGATAGCTATGTGTTTGTTTTTGAGTCTTAAACATTGTCCAAACATCTTCAAACAAGACTCCCCCGATACTCTCAAGTTGCTTTGTCCTTGATAGATCTGTTATTGACTACTTTTTGTATCACAACTTGTCTGATTGAAACCTATGTGCTTGATCAAAATCTGTGGATATACTTGCTTAATCTTTGCAAACAAACAACAAACTGAAATACTGAGTTCTTTGATTAGGTGACTTGTCCCAGTTTTAGAGACCTGTTCTGTATTTAGGGTTTATGTGTCCTTGACCTTTTGAATTAGTGATCCTTGATCTCATAAGCGATTTTGCTTGAGATTGGCAAATTAGGAATTGTTCCTGTCAAATAGATAAATTTTTAGACTCTTTGTTAACACACTTGGAGAGTGCTAGTAGTCTCCTTGTCCACCCATTTTCATACAATTCAAACTCAGTACACTTTGTGTAAGTCATCCTCCTGATCCATATGTGCTAGGGTATTCACCCAAGAATTGAGCACCTTTGTGGCAGTGTTGGTTTGCACCTATTTACCTTGATTCTATTCCGCATACTCTCGGATGAAAATACTATCCTAGTCACGGTATTGGCGTTTCTTAGAATTGTCACGTTTTGCACGAACTCTCCCTTTTCGTAATGGAGTCACAACAAGACATCAAAGTGAGCCAAAGGAAGTGACCTCGGATAGTCTTTAACCAGCTACCCCTAGTTAGGACTTCGTCAAAGAAGGAAAAGGAACCAATATTTGACCCGGTCACCTAGGAGTGAGTCACGAAACCTATTTTGACCAAAAATTACATTTAGTGACTTGAGTACCCCCTCAGCACCTTCCCACTCAGGTATGGATATGAGTTATACTGTCACTCGGTGGGAGAGGGAAGCCATGGATCAAGATCTTGATGATATCTATGAACAACACAGAAACAACATGATATTTGAAAATTCTTCTCATGATAATCAACCTGATTCACCCCTCATTAATACAAGATATTTGGATGCCCATCAACGGGATGAAAGGTATAAGAGACGAGCTCACCAAGAACAATGGTCACAACATGAAGACCAAGACAATGAACCTCGTAATGCTCATGTCAATACAACGTATACCAATGACTTGTTCAAATAGTCTAGACCAAGTTCACCATTTCAACATACCTCAAGGTTCACAAGTGATAGGCTCAAAAGAATTGAACGCGAAAAGAAAGCCTTTCTAGATGAACAAGCTACAAAGCAAGAAAAGTTTAGACAACTTGAGGAAGAGAGCCAAGCTTTATTGGAAGTACAAAGGAAACTTGCTCAGAGGGCAAGATAGGCGGTTAACCCGCAATTAAACAAACAATACAATGGGGTGCTAGCGATTGGACGCATTCTCTCCCTCCACCTTCGAGAACACCAAGAAGTGGGGTCAAGGGACCTTCTAGATCTCCTAGTCCTAGAGGAAGAAGGGCCTCTCAGTATGCTCACTATAGGAGGCAAACTCCTCCCAGAAATTCAAGACCACACTCCCAACATGTACATCCTGGTTCCCAACATGGAGGTGGTAGCTCACATTATGACTTTGATACTCAAGACTTCATGCGAATACAACAAGAGCCTATCTTCCAACAGTATGTGGAGAGGTATTTGGAACAAAACAAAGATAAGTTCTTGGAAAGTCTAATCAACAAGGGTGTCAAAGTCCCTTATAATTTTGATGTGGACAACAAAATACAAAAGCAAAATCCCTCTCAAGAGGAAGAAATCCACCAAATGAAGCAAATGATGGAGAAAATGATGCAACCTAAGAGCTCATTCTCACTAGACTCAATTTGTCCTAATCCATTCGACAAGAGTGTGAGTATGAAAGATTTTCCAAAGAGGGTGGGATTCCCACAATATGATAAATATGATGGCGGTGGTGATCCACACGACCATGTGCGTCAGTTCTATACTATGAGCTTTGAATTCCATCAAGATGACTCCTATTTGATGAGGTTATTCCCTAGGAGTCTTAAAGGACAAGCAATGGAATGGTTTACCAATATCACTCCTCCTGTCAAGACTTTTAGAGAACTTGTTCATAGATTCATTCAACACTTCGCATATAATCTGTCAAGACCTGTTACTATGTTGGACCTATGCAACTTGAAACAAAATCAAGGGGAACCCTTTGTTACCTTCTTGCAAAGGTGGAGGAGACAATGCTCTCGGTATCCTAGGACGATCCATGAGGATGAAAAGATTGACATACTTGTTAGTAATTTGGTGCCTGAAATGAGACATGAGATCAAAAAGATAGTCTTCACTTCCTTTGATACCATGATTGAAACTGCATGCCGCATTGAGGATGTTCTAAAAGAACAAGGCATTTTGACCAGACATAACAATAATACCAACAATGGTCAACACAACAATAGGGATAAAGGGAAGAACAACAATTGGAACAAAAACAAACAAGTTGTCAATGATGGAGTTGTGGATTCTTCCCAATCAAGAGATCAAAGTGTTCTTAATTTGACTAAGGCTGTGCAAGCAATGAAGCTTAATGCACCTCCACAACAAGAAAGTAAACCAAGATATCAGGAGAGGCCCAAAAACCAGAAGTGGAAATTTACCAAATTGGGTGACTCACATGAGGATATTCTCAAAACTCTCATTGCTAACAACTTCAAAACTCTCATTGCTAACAACTTGGCACATCCTCAGGATCCTGCAAAATTTCACATTCCGGATCCTAAGCCACATTGGTGGGATGACAAGGCATTCTGTAAATTTCATAATGGCCCTGGCCATACTGTTGAAAAACATATGGGTCCAAGATTTTATAGAGAATTAGGAAAGCTTCAGAGTTTAGTGGCCTAAATACCAATGCTGATCCTTAAGGCTTTTGGGAACCTTTGCTGTTACGATGAGAGCCTCCTAAATCGCAGGAATGTAGAAGCCCGCAATCAACTACACCTATACAGCGGTAGAAAATGTGATAAACATGCTTGAAGTTGTGGAGCCAAGTGTTAATATGATAAGGAGTAAAGACCCGCATGGTTATGACTCTCCCCCTATTTTTGACAACCAACCTATTGTGGTGCTGAGAGGTCCTCATTCTAGGTTATCTTCCCAAACCCTTAATGCTATTACCAGGAGTCAAGCCCATATTATTCTCAGAGGGCCTAGTTCAGGTCCATCCAACAAATCCAAGCAAGTGGCATCCAAGAATGTCACTATAAAGTCCGCCACTGCTCTCAAACCAAACTACAATCTTGTAGATTAGTTACAGAAAACTCCAGCACATATCTCAATCTTAGAGCTTCTAGAGTTGTCCCCTAGGCATAAGCAGATCCTTGAGGACGCTTTGCGTACATCAAATGTCCCCAACAACATTGATATAGACCAATTCCAAGGCATGGTGAATCACATTACTAGCCCACATTACCTTTCTTTCTCTGAAGATGATGACAAATCCCTAAGCCATCCACACAATCTTGCCCTTCACATTGAAGTCATGATTCATAAAACCCATGTCAGGCGCGTGTTGATTGATGGGGGTGCTGGGTTAAATATCTGTACTTTGAATTTGTTAAAAACTTTGGGCTGTTCAGAGCAAGTGATCGACACTAGAAAGAAGATCACCATAAAGGCCTATGATGAGGCAGAACGAAGTTCTAAGGGATTGGCTGTCCTTCCTGTCAGGATTGGCCCAGTTGAAAAAGATATCTTGTTTCAAATTGTTGATACTGGACCCCTTGCATAGACCATGGATTCATGATATGCAGGCAGTGCCGTCTACCTACCACCAGTGTGTTAAGTTCCCCTACAATGGAACAGAAATTTGCATACCAGGGGATAACACCTTATCAATTAACTCAATCTCAACTAATGTTCATGTCCCTCTTAACCGAGCAGTAGAGGATTATGAAACAACTTTAGCAGACTGTCAAAACAAATTTAAGTCAGTAGACCTTGGCATGGGGGGGTATCAACTTGACTCTTTTGCAAAGATTCCTATTTCCCCTAGGACATATGGAAAGCCTTCACAGGAGATGAAACCATCATCTTCAGCAATGACAATATTTGACAAGTTTGTTGAATCCTCAGTACCAATACAAGATGAAAAAGAGGAAGTAGCTGTTTGAGATTGGATATACAAAGAGGAGAAATACCAGCACAATGAAAATTTCTCCCCCTCTCCTAAGTACTATGGGAGAGGATATACTTTTGTCAAGAAGATGGGTTATCCAGGATATGGCCCTCTTAGTCACAGGTTAGATGCTAGAGCCAAACCACTCAATCATGATCTTTTTGCACGTAAGTCTAAGAAACCGGTTGGCCTAGGCTTTATGAACAACAATAAATGCACTGTCCCCATTTCTGATAGGCGGGATAGTAAAGATGACACAGAATATGTACCAGATTTGACCAATCAACAAGACATAACAGATGATTGGATACCTTCAACAAATCTCCTTTGGGAAGATTCAAGAGATTTAATAATTGATAGTCCTCCTATCTCATTTGCAATAGATAGTGACTGTATGAATGCAAGATTGACTATGGATAGTGTCTCCATCCCAGCTGCAATGGATGGTGATATTTCAGATAATTTTGTGATTGAGCAAATTGCTAGAGGAGAGGAGCCTCTTCCAAATCTTGAGGCTTCTACATCACGAGGCTCCAACAATAATTCAGAAATAGACTCTCATGAGTTTGAATGGGATTCACTCTCAGATGCAACAGTTGACTTGGATATGGACGTTGTCCATGCTTATAGTTCTCAACCTGATGTAACTGACGAGTCATGTGTTAGATTAGAAGATTGGAACCCACATGTCGCATTAGTAGACGATTCTTCGCTTGCTAGGATAAATTCTAATTTAGACACTTTAGAGGAAAACTTGACAGATTCCAATTCTACAGTCACCAGAGATGACACCACCTATATCCTTAATCTTGAACCGGTCATTAACCTACCCCTTGTTCACCCCAACCTTATTGATTGGTCTCAACGATACCAAGAGCCTCAACTCTTGACATTTCACAATGACTATGAGATCACCTGCTATCTAAATGCCATTGAACCTATAGTCTCTTCCACCAGTGAACCGGCTACCAGTATGACAGAACCTGACATCAAGTACCTTAGTCACAAGATAAAAGAAAAGAAAAAAAGAATAAGAGTTCTGATGGCGAAAACCACTATGTGGCGGTGTCAGAACCAAAAAAAGTAAAAATAAAGCGTATCAAAGGGTGAAAACCTCGAGAGGCACCCTCACAGGATGAGGTACTTGATAGTCTCCAGAGCTATTTCGAGGATAGATCCTTCGATTATTGGTTGAACCACAGTATTGGTGGAGCGCGAGAGGAAGTTCAAAAATTGTACACTTGGCTAAATCTTGCTATCACCTGAAGAAAGCCTATCTGCAGAGAGTTCCTCCAAAGAAATTAACTTTGCATGGACATACTCGGACATGCGGGGTTGGACTATACTAATCTCATTATGCATCATTTATCCATAGCTCCGGTGTGAAACCCGATCAAATGAAGTTGAGAAAAATGCACCCTCATACTTAAGCTCTTTTGAAGGTGAAAGTTGAATTAGAAAAGCTCCTTGATGCGAGGATTCATTAAGAGCCATAGACTATCTTGTTGGATTTCCAACATTGTACCTATTTCTAAACTTGATAAAACCATTCGAATCTGCACAGACTTTAGAGATCTTAACAGAGCATGCCCAAAGGATGATTTTCCACTTCCTAACATAGACATGATAGTGGACATGATAGCAGGATATGAGATCTATTCTTTGATGGATGGTTTTTCTGGGTATAATCAGATCAAGATAGCTCCTGAGGATCAAGAAAAGACTGCATTCACATGTGCCTAGGGTACTTATTGTTGGAATGTCATGCCCTTTGGATTGAAAAATGCAGGAGCTACTTACCAAAGAGCTATGACAACCATCTTCCATGACATGATGCATAAGAATATGGAAGATTATGTGGATGACACCCTGGCTAAGTCTAAGAGAAGAGGAACACATTTGGCTGATTTAGAAGTGATTCTAGATCGCATGGAACAATTTCAACTAAGATTAAACCCAAAAAAGTGTGCATTTGGTGTTACTTCTGGAAAATTATTGGGATTCATCATTTCAGCTAAAGGAATAGAAGTGGACCCTGAAAAGGTTCAAGCCATTATAAACATGCCACCTCCCAAAATGTTAGCCAAATGAGGAGTCTTCAAGGGCGCCTTCAATCCATAAGGAGGTTTATTTCACAATTGGCAGATAGAGCACAACCTTTCAACAAAAATTTGCATAAAGGTGTTCAATGTGTCTGGAATGAGGATTGCCAAAAGAGCATGGATCAAATTAAAGAATACTTGGAAAATCCTCCCATTTTAATGCCTCCCATTCCAGGAAACCCTCTCATTTTATATGTCTCAGCTACTGAATCTTCACTGGGGGCATTGTTGGCTCAATTAGATGAACAAGGGAAAAAGGGGCCATATATTATATTAGTGCACTCTTATTTATTATGAGGTTAATTATACTAGTATTGAAAAATCTTGCCTCGCAGTAGTGTTTGCTTCTCAAAAATTGTGACACTATATGCTCGCGCACACCATACACCTCATATCAAAAATTGATCCTCTCAAATACTTGCTTGGTAAAGCTGCTCTCACGGGTAGACTTGCTAAATGGATGATGATTCTTTCTGAATTTGACAGAGAGTATATTGAGCGCAAAGCAATCAAAGGCCAAACTATTGCAGATCAACTGGCTAATTTTCCTATTCAAGATAATATGCCCATTCAAGTCAACTTTCCAGATGAGTATCTTATGTACATGACTGAAAGATCCTGGAAACTATTCTTTGATGGTTCATGCATGCAAAATGGTTCTGGAGCTGGTGTGTTGTTTGTTTCTCCTCATGGGTATACTATTCCTAAATCTTACAAGTTACTCTTTCCATGCACAAACAACATAGCTGAGTATGAGGCTTTGACAAATGGACTAAAAATGGCTATATAGTGGAATATCACAGAACTACATATCTATGGGGATTCTCAGCTGATCATCAACCAAGTCAATGAACAATACCAAACAAAAGATGACAAGTTGGTACCTTACAAAAAAATGGTTGATTCATTGAGACGGTATTTTACTTTTGTCACCTTTCGGCAAATCCCTAGGGCTGAGAACAAAGCAGCTGATGCTATGGCCACCCTTGCTTCACTTCTTCAGTTAGAGGAACATGAGTCGGATATGGTCTGGTGGAGAGAATACGATATCCCATATTTGACTCACAAGCCATATCATTTTGTACCCTTGTCAATCATGAATCCTCAGCTATGGTGCTATTTACTCATATCTTAAGTGATAGCATCATCACGATACATTTAACCGATCACGAAGAAACCTTATCCATAGCGCCTCTCTCCATTCCCTCATCTCTCGTGATTCGTATAGGAGGGGTCTAGATGGAACACTTCTTAGGTGCTTAGAAAAGGAGGAATCTGATCAAGCGCTAGTTGACATCCACGAGGGCATATGTGGAGGACATTCTAATGGTCTTTCCATGGCTAGAAGGTTGCTTAGAGCAGGGTACTATTGGCCTACGATGCAGATAGATGCAGTAGCATTTGCTAAGTCTTGTGAAAAATGTCAGAAACATGGACACCTGATACATGCTCCAGGTAGGGAGCTAATTCCTTCTATATCTCGCTGGCCATTTCAGCGATGGGCCTTTGATCTTGTTGGGAAGATTCATCCCAACTCCTTCCGGTGGGCATAAGTTCATTATCACTGCTACTGACTACTTCACAAAATGGGTAGAGGCTGTTCCACTTTCTATTGCCTCAGGCAAGACAGTGTCTTTATTTATTTTAAACCATATCATCTGTCGATATGGAGTGCCATCTGAGATCATCACTGACAATGGAGGTTAGTTCAAAAACAAGGACCTTAAAGAACTCTGCCAAAGATTCAAGATAAAGCAACATTGGTCCTCCATTTACTTCCCACAAGGAAATGGTCAGGCAGAGGCTTCAAACAAAACCATTCTCAAGATTTTACACAGAACAGTTCATAAGAATGGTAGAGGCGGCACCTGAGGATAAATCCGGCCGTAGATATAGAGCAGTGATTGGTACTCCAACTGGGGCTACTCCTTTTGCCCTCACATCACGGTGCTGAAGCAGTGTTACCTTTAGAGGTTGAGATTCCATCACTTCGGGTCTCTCTCAAAGGTCTAGTTACAGATGAAGACTATCGCGCCATGAGATTGCAAGAATTAGAACTTCTTGATGAGAAGCGTAAAGCATCATTTGACTATATGAGGGTCTATCAAAAGAGGATGTCCAAAGCCTTCAACAAAAGGTTCGCCCTAGAGAATTCCAAGTAGGAGATCTTGTCCTGCGAGAGAATCCTAAGAACCAACAGAACCGAGAACAGAAGGGCAAATTCGAACCTAATTGGCTTGGGCCCTACATCATCACAGCAGCTTTTGGCACAGGTGCCTATCTACTATCTACTGAAGGGGGAGCAGCTCCCTGAGCCTATCAATGTTTTGCACCTGAAGAAGTTCTATCCTTGATGCCCATTCTGTCTGGGGGCATCCTTTGTATATAATTATGACCCTGAAAAAAGTTCCAAAAAAATTGATATATGATACTGAGAAAAATTACAAAAAAAAATTGATATATTGTCAAAAATCAAAAATTCAAATGATCTTTGAAAAAATACAAAAAAAATAAAATAAAAAATACAAAAAAAATTAAAATGCCTTGGTGAGGAACACGGAAGCGAGTGGTACAAAAATACAAAAATATAAAAAGTCCTAAAAAAAAAATTCTTCCAAGTGGTGAAAACCTGGAAACAGGCGCTACTTGAGGCCTTTGCATCCCTATTTCTTAGCATGCATCCTCGACACTTAGCCTTTCTCCATCATGCCTTGTCCTTATTGCCTTGGTTTGGAATTGGTCTTTGTCTTTGTCTAGGGGCATCACTGTGTTAGCTTTGGTCTCTTGGATATGCTTGTCTTTAGGACACCTCGCAAACGGTGTTTTTCAACACTAACCCAACTGTGTTTTTCAACACAACCCCTGACATCGTGTGTTTTTCAACACTTATCCAGTTCAGTCATGTGATCTTACCTACTTGCAAGCATTCGATCCTTATCCTTGGAACTCAGTATCAGTTTACACACTTAAAAATTTTTAATTGCAACACTTAATGCTCGAGATATGCCATGATCTTTTCTTTGTGTGTTGACTGATATTGATTTTCATTGAGTGTCCTTGTCTAATAAGTCTCTCCGTGATGCATAGCTAGAGGACTTGGGGCATGGGGCATGTTTTTATTTGCTTTCTACTTATGGGTGTTGTCTTGAACCTCTTCAGTATCTCTTGTTGTCTACTTGACACACTTAAGAGATTTATGGCATCATCCTTGAATGTTTTTGCACAACCATTCTCATGGTAATCTTGGCGTTTATGTCTTGATGCGAGCATGGTTTTGCTACATTAAATTGGGTAAGCTAACATTGTAGTCATCTTGACCTTCATGTCTTTGATGCTCATGTTAGAATCTTTCCACATTCCACGCTGATATAAATCACATTCATATCTTCATAGTTGCGTTTGTGACTAGTGATGATTGTGTGATTGTCCGATGTCCGGTAATAATGGCCCAATGATGAAAATAAGTTCTCTTACATTCTCTAATGAATGATGAACACACAAAAACCTATGTTACCCTATTGCAAGTACACCTTTGCATTTTCATGTAGCTTGCATTATTTAGACTTCATGTTAATTTGCACTTTTAGGCTGTATTATGGGTTTGAGAGGGTTTCCTTCATCTTTCTTGTGGATTTTTCATCAACTGTGATCACGTTCTTCATTTCCTTATCTTCTTTCGTGATCTCAATCGAAACTCCCTATCTTAAACAGTTGATTGATTTTGATGCATCCTCTTTATTGAAGAAGATTCTCTTCCTCTCCATTTCTTTCCATTTCTTCCAAACTTCTATCTTCCATTCGATTTCACCCCACTTCTTTTCTTCTAATTCAACCTTAGGGCATAATTTTCTTGCTGATCTGGGTTGTGATTCTTATATTTTTCATCTTACATCAAGAACCTTATCTTTTGTTTGATTTGATCAAATTTTTCAATTTATTATTTCTCCTCTATCTCATTTGATTTCGATCACGAGGGGGCAGTACCTATCAAACTTCAATCCTTGATTCAGCTTTATCAATTTATCAATTGCTTCTCTTGGGGCAACCTTGCTTGAGATTCTTATCTCTCACTTTGGATATGATCCCGAATCGACCTCATGTTCAAAGGCCTTTTGTTTATGTTTGTCCAGATGTGATCCGAGTCGACCTCACATCTGAGTTGTTTTTTGATCCCAAATCGATCTCACATTGCAACTTCATTCTTTGGTGCATGTGATCCCGAGTCGACCTCACATTAGTCAAAGAGGGGCAAATGTATGCAACCTAAAATGGTCACCTAGACTTTGGGCCCCATTTATTTAAATTGTCAACATCAACTTTGAATGAATGATTGTGCATTTTCAAATCAAATTTCTTAATCAATTCATAACTATTTCAAATGTTTCAATTTTCCCTAAGGTTTGAATGCTTCATTAATTTTATTTAATCAAAGAAATAAATCCTTTTAATAAATAAAATAATGTTATTTAATTGAAGTTAATATTACTTAAATAAAATGATGCTATTTAATTAAATCTATTTTTAATTAAATAATTTTATTTTATTTTATTAATATTCATTTCTAAATTACATAATCTTATTTTATTTTATTAAAAGAGATATTATCATCTTAAATAAATAAAATAAATGAAATATCCTCTCAAGAATATCCTGTGATGAAAAAAGGGAAACAAATCAGTTAAAAGGGAAATAAACTAAAAAAAGAATTCCAATCAAGATTTGTTTCTATTTTTCTATTTATCCCACATTGTTTCTGAATTTGCCTTCAATTCTACTTTTGCCTATAAAATGAGCCCTCTCATTCTCATTTCAAAAAAAAAAAAAGAATCACGAATTTTTACATCAGACTTATGCTGCAAATTTGAATTTTATCATTTGAGATTACATTAGTTTGATTATATAAGCATCTTATTTTTAGAGCATATAGTTTAATATTGCATTTTAGCTTAATCTTCATAGTAAATTAATTTGCAAAATAATTCATTTATGGCATTGCATGTAGATTAAGTTTCATTTCAATAAATTAGTTTGGTTTATTACATTTTACAGTCATTTAGATTAGTTTTCATTGTTGCATTGCAAGAACAGGATTCATGGAGATTGGCATTCTTGCTTCTCCTCTTTGAATCTCGTTCCGAGATTGTATTTGCAGGGGTAACAGGGTTAATCTGAGGGCCACAACATCAATCTCTGCTCTTCTCGGATAGAGAGCTGTGAATTGATTTGCAAGGACTCATTATTGAGTATCCTTGCATGCAAGGATTCACAGAAGTATAACATATTTTAGTTATACACATCCTTCTTGAGTTTAGGCCAAAAGTATAGAGTTTTCAATTTGTGATCACCTTGGATACTCTGGGGTGTCCTAAATAAGGTGCATTATGAACCTCTTCTAGAATCAACTTCTTAGCTCTCTAGAGTTGAGAATGTAAATTCTTCTTTGGTATCTCAAAATGCCATCGTTGATCTCATACCCATTGAACCCGATGATCTGAGCATTCTCTACTAGAGCTCTTCACTATTTAGTGCTCATCCCACAGGCTGTTGTGTCACCTACTATCTTAGATTATATTTTGTCAAGATCATGTTTGCTAGATGTCTTTGTGTACTAAGAGCATCAACCACTCTATTATCTTTTCCCTTTATATACTCAATTTTAAAGTCATACTCACTAAGGAATTCCAGCCATCTTCTCTGTCGTACATTAAGGTTTGGTTGAGTAAAAATGTATCTTAATCCCAAGTGGTCTGTCTTGAACTTAAATGGTTTTCCCAAGAGATAATGTCTCCACATCTATAAGGCATGAACTATTGTGGCCAATTCTAAATCATGCAGTGCGTAATTCACCTCGTGTTATTTAAGATTCCTTGATTCATATCCTACCAGTTGTCCATCCTACATTAGTACTTCTCCCAATACCTCTCCTAAGCATATGTGATTATAGTGAAACTTCCATTAGGATCAGGGATGGTCAACACTGGTGCTATTGTGAGCCTCTCCTTTAGGAGTTGGAATTCATGTTCACACTTCTCGGTCCATTCAAGCGGTGTTCCTTTTCTTTGGAATGACGTAATTGGAGACACAATCTGGGAGAACCCTTGCACAAACTATCTATAGTATCTTGTGAGGCCCATGAAGCTATAGACTTTTGACACATTCTGAGGCATTGGCCATTCCACGATTGCCTTAATATTCTTAGGGTCTATAGAGACTCCCTCGACTGAAATAATATGGCCTAGATAGTGCACCATGTCTTGATAAAACAAACACTTGGATCAAAGATTTTCTTCTCTCTCAGCCGCTGTAAAACTATCCTCAAGTTCCTATCATGTTCTTCAATAGACTTTGAGTAAACTAGGATTTCATCTATGAAAATAAAAACAAAATCGTCCAAGAAATCTCTAAACACACTATTCATGAGATTCATGAAAGCTGCAAGTGCGTTGGTCAAACCAAAAGGTGCCACAGTGAACTCATAATGTCCATACCGATTTCGTAAGGTAGTCTCTCGAATATATTCTTCCTTTATCCTCAACTAATGGTATCTTGACTTGAGCAATTTTGGAGAACATTGTCACTCTCTTCATTTGGTCAAACAACTCATCAATCCTTGGGAGTGGATATTGATTCTTGATGGTTACCTTGTTCAACATCTGATAGTCTATACACAAATGTTTCCATCCTTTTTCACAAAGATAACTGGTGCTCCCCAAGGAGACACACTGGGTCTTATGAGACCTTTGTTCAACAATTCCATTAACTGGGTCTTCAACTCATAGAGTTTGATGCTGGTCATCTGATAAGGTTCTTTAGATTGAGGCTCAACTCTTGGTACAAGGTCAATAGAGAAGTCAAATTCCCATTTCGAAGGTAACTCCATGAATTCATCAGGAAATACATCTTGGAACTCCTTGAGAATAGGGTAGTCATCTAGATATGGTTCCTTGTTGTCAGGGTTAATGATATGCACAACATAAATAGCACACCCCTTTTGACAAGCCTTCTTGAGCTACATAGCAGAGATCTGTCTAAGCTCTAAGGCTCTGTGCATCCCAAAAATCTCGTCTGGGTTCCCATAACCATCCAGAAAACTAACTACCTTATCCTCGCAGTTCACTATAGACTTATAATCAGTTAACCAATTTATTCCCAAAATTACATCGTGTGAGCCTAAGGGTACCACATATAGGTTGACCTAGGTTGGGAAGGTTGAAAGCTCCAACTCGCTGCAAAAGAGATAGGTTTCTACACTCTGCTCTACTTGGTTTCCATACTGGATTGTCCATAAGTTTTCCTTGTATCTAGGTCTAATAGGTATCTTGGATATTACTCTAGGGTCTATGAAACATTTAGTAGCTCTGGTATCAATTAAAATAGAGATGGTTCGGCCATAGAGCTTACCTGTCAACTGTGTTGATGAAGTCTGATACTCTGCCTGCTTGTTATCCACTACAACGTGGATCTAATGATGCTGAGACTGCTGATAGTTTCCTTCCCTTCATGAATTTGATCGCTGTGAAAAATTAGAGGCATAATGATCGCCTCCACAAGTATAACACCCATCGTGAGGCCCTTTTCAACCTCTTGGCTTGTCCTCTCTAAAGCCCTTTTTCTTTTGATCATCTTTGCTTTTGTTCACTTCCCCTCTTGAGATTATCGATCTGATGGTTCTTATCTCCTTTCTGAAACTTCTTATTCCCAAACTGTGACTTAGGATTTGAATTATTATGGTAATTGGATAACTGTTGCAAGTTTTGCTCCTATTTGGTGGCCTTCAGGAAGACTTTTTTCATGGTGAGGATCATGCACATCCACTTCTACTCCAATGTGGGGTCTAAGTACCAATATGAACTTTCAAATATGAAAATTTTCATCTCCTTGATATTGGGGTACATACTTTAGTAGATTAGTGAAATTTTCCTAGTATTGGGTCACGGTCATGCTCCCCTGAGTTAGGTTTTGGAATTTTGTCACCTTCTTGTTGAAAAAGAGTTGCGATAACCATCTCTTGCTAAAAGATTGGAGGAAAATTTCCCATGTAATCTCTCTAGGCTAAAGATTCCTTTCGATCATTTCATTGTCCCACCAAGTAGTTGCTTCTGTTGAGAGCTGATACATAGCCCATGTCACTTTAGTTTGGTCAGATAGGTTATGGAGTCCAAAATATTTCTCCATATCTATGATCCATGCCTCCGCTCCTACTTTGATGGCTTTACCATCAAACTTAGGTGGTGCTACTCTTTTGAGATCCTTTCCTAGTTCTTCAATTCAACCTCGAGGGCCTTCTCCTAGACCACCTTCTCCCTGATTGACTTTTGGATTCTTGTGAACCTGGTCCTCACATGCCACTCAAACCTCATGTTCTGTGTGATCCATATGAGTCTCTTTCTTGTTCAAAAGCTCTAGAATCTATTCCAACCTCTTGTTTGGTCTATTTTTTGACCCACTACCTCCTGTCTCTTTCCTAGTGGTCACAATACTGGATTACACCTGACCTACATCACATTTCATGTGTATCATAACTTAACACTAGGTTCTACGAGTAAAAATTATTATTCACATAACATTACATGCACATGCACATATCACTCATTCATTGAAGACATACACATTCATTCATAGTAAAGCATGGTTTTGAGTTCTTCACTTGAACACACCAAAAATAACATATTACTTTATTTATATTAAGTGTGGGTCAATAGGCCCTTATTTACAAAAGATTCTTTTCACATTATTCATTTTTCTCATTCTCAGAGAGAGGACACTCCTTTGGGTCCTTGTCTGAATTCACATCAATTTTATAAGAAGAGGAGGGTTGAGAATGAAAGCTCTCCATTTCCTCTTTAGTTAATAAGGGTGTGTTTGTTCCAAACCCTAGAGGCCAATCATTGATTGCAGAAAGCTTCTTAATCTTAGGAGTTCACTTCGACTCCTCAATCTTCTTGCCCCTCTCCAGCTTAAGTCGAGTGAGGGCTTGAGCTAAAGTCTCCTTGTTGGGAATCTCGGGTTGAACCTCAGTCTTAGAATTTTCTTCCACTACAACTTTCTTGTTTGAGGTCCTAACGGTCTTCCCTTTCTTTCTTCCTAAACTAGACCTTCCCATACCTGCATTCAATCCAGGTCATTCAATCCTTAGGACAATTCAATTTTGGTTAAGGGTCAACTATCCCCTAGTCATGTCTATTGTGGACTCAAAAGGCCTAGAGTTGAACCCTAAGCTTTGATACCAATTATAATAACCCATTCTAATTATTACTTAAATATTTATTGCAAATGGCATTATGAATATTAATTTTAAAAAGACATAACTTAAGCAACTATTTTCAATCATAGCAACACATGTCTAATTAAAATAAGATTCATAATAATATGTATTCATTTCCAAATTTCAATTACAATATCCAAGTTGACTTGGTTCATTGGGCCACAAAGTCAATACAATATACAATTTTACATCAAGGTTACATCATAGTTCATGATAATCATGGAAAAACTCAAGGTTTCCTCTTGATAATCGCCTCCACTGGTGGAAGAGAACATGTTTGAAGAGATTTAGCACCCAACCACGAAGCTTACACTTCCCCGAAATTCTTCCCACTTGAAGAATACCTGAACCTGCACAAAAAGTTTAGCAAGAGAACAATCTGCAAGGTGGAATTTGGTGTGTGCCCAAACATCAACATGCATCTCTATCTATGATTAGAAAAATGCAAGATCTATGCTAGGAATGATAGAGAGTGTTATCACAAAGTCTATTCATACATAATGTGCTAATTGCTTGAAAAAGCATAAAAAATAAGTTGCAACAACAAAGATAGGTTTTGAATAAAGAAAAACCTATACCCTCTATACTCCATCTCGACACCCGTCTTGGAAGATAACTTTCTAACAAAACAAGTTTATTCCATATCAACTATCTACCCTGAGGTGCTCTAGTCTACTTAGGTGTTGTTGTTCTATTAAACAAAGAGAATAATCTTTACACAAATATCGATGGAAATGTAATTTTTAGTCTACTTAATTCCTCTACTTAAATGAATTCAAAAAAACAATTCAAGAGGCTTCGTTCAATGCTATATCCATTCAATTCATACACATGTCACATGATTACATTCAACGTAATTCAATATTCATAAGAAATGAATTAAATAAAAAAACAAGGTATGTCACAAGTATGTGTATATACGTAGACAAAGGTCTATGTGCATACACATATATGTGCTGACTTAAGTTATTAATTTGTGGATACATTCTTAAATAAAAACCATTATAATAGATTGCTTTCATTCAAAATAATGCTATAGATTGTCATATCATTTGATAGTAATACAAGATGTAAATTTCCTTTTTCAAAGAAATAAGAACATATCCGTTTGAACAGTTTCCAAATACTGATGTGTTGTTTGTATCAAAATAATGTTATTTGTAGCAAAAAAATGCTATTTGCAAAAGTTTACAACTTACTGAGCCAATATGTCTCATCAACAATTTTAGGTTATCCAGTAAATGGTTAACATTCTATCATTCTGGTTATCCAATTATCTAGACAGTACTAGTGTCCTTTTTGTGCAAACAAAAGAATCAGACGACATGATTGTTGTTTCCAATCACATACAAGTTGGAACATTTATATTATTGTTTCGGGTTAGGAGAGACCTAAGTTTTTTATGGGTGGCTGTTTTGGATATAAATTCAATCTACTGTTGTTCTAAGACTGACTAAAAATTGAATGACTGTTTGGTTTTATCACTAACATTATCATTAGCCGAACCTTGAAGAAATGTCGATTATCGGCTTACAATGTTTGACAACTGGTTGGTAAAACATATTCATAGTAATCGTTCTAAGAATGATATGTGCATGCAAAATGGACTGGTGTAAACAACATATGTGAGTATTGCATGTATGCAAAGAAAATGGGGATCATTTTGTTGAACAATTAAATCTATGTACAAACTGCATATTGTAATCGATCTTAAAGATCGATACCCACATAATAAAATGGAATGATGTAATCATTCCTCCATCATTCGAGGAGAACGGGGAAACATGCTTAGATAGCAGTGACATATATATGTACATCGTTAAATTATGAACAATATTAGCATCCTTTATACCCATTTCAGGCGACATACCTGTTTGACCTAGCTGACAGGAAAAACATCATATTGAGAAGGATCACAATGGCAAAATAGTCATTTCCCTTAAAGGAAAATGATAACAATTTTTAAATCGTTTATTACAAAACAATAAATCAAGCTATCAAAATTCATTTGATGAACCATGTAATGGTGAATAGAAGTTACATGCAAGAAACAAATGAAAGAGGTGAAACGAATAAATCATATAGGGCTTAACCTAGTTTGGCTATCATGCCGATAGAAGGAATATGCAAAGATATGGTGCATGCAAACGTTGGCTAATAAGGCCCTTGCAACATAAACGAAGCAAAATGGTTGATCTCAAATCAAAATGCCATGGTTCAAAAAAAAAAAACACTTGCAGAAAATGGGCATCTATTATTTTTCCATCAACTCGAATGAAATTGACATAATGAAAGGGAAATGAAAGTTTCAAATAGTTTACACTAAAAATTTCATGTATATACAACATCAGATAACAATTTTTACCTCTATTCATGGATTTTCCTTGGCTTTTTCCTTCTTTCCTCAGATGGTTCGATTCACTAGCTTTCTTTTCCTTGATTTCTCATCGTCATTGTTAGACCCTTACCGATTTCTTCCCCAAGTATCTCGAGCTACCGAAATGGAAAATGCATGTTTTCCTTGCCTATTCAGATAATGATTTTTCTTAAATAAACTTTCATTTTATTCAAATAATGTTTTTTCTTAAATACAATGGTTTTCTTATCCTTTAAGCACACCTTTTAAATTACATACAAATATGTTTAACCATGGTATAATTTATTTTCAAATTATTGAAAATACAAGATCAAAATAAACAATTAGATAAAAAATCACATGTATATCATTCCACGAGCCTACTTTTTCAATCATTGAATCATTTTGAATCAGATTAATAAAATCTCCTATATAAAATTTCAAATGCAAACATCATGTCGTTTGTGGTGTGTGCACCTAGATTCCATCAAGCTTACCGTTCAATCCGTCTAAATGATCCTACCTCAACCGTGTTATCATCCTTCAACTTGTTTTCCTACATTTGCACACACTTGCACTTACACAGTTTATCAGTAATGTTCAATCATGATAAAGTATAAGATAGTTCAAAAGATCACATGGTAAAAAAGACGGCCAACTTCTTTCAAACATTTCAAAAATATCAAATTTTCATTCAACATATTGAATTTTCTCATTAATCCAATTTATTATAGTTTAAATTTAAATGCAATAAAAATTGGGTTATGACAATCAATGTTTGGATCAAATAGTAGATGATACATTCATGTCCATGTTCATCATGGGTAAAAGTAATAAGAGGAGTCCACTTCTAGTGGAAGTTTCAGACTTAGCCAAAAACTTGAAATTGGATAAAACAAAATGAGATCTTGTTATTTAGCAAATGAGATCCCATTTCGCTTCAAGACCTAGAGCCAAAAGCAAGATCCTATTTTCTAGAAATGACATCCAATTTTGTAGAAACGAGATCCCATTCTGGAAATGGGATCTTGTTTCATAAAGGCTTAAAATTAAAAAAAAAAAAACTAAATAGGATCTCGTTTCTAGAATAGGATTCCGTTTCTAAAATTTTCAATTTTCGAGCAGGTTTCTGCTATGGGTTTCAGGTCGTAAAAAGGCTTGGGGACTCGACCCTTAGCTTTGGACCTGCATTGACTTGCAACTTAAAGGTCATGTCAATGTCACTAGAAAAGAGTGACTTTGGAATATGTTTGAAGACTTTTGCAAAAAAAAAATGATGAAATTGAAACCCATTAAAGATGAGATTGTGTAGATTCCAAATATGTAATTTTTTTTACAAATGGATTATTTTTCTATTTTTCAAATATCTTTTGATGAAACTAGTCCATACACTTGAAATATCAAGTTTTCTTATTATTTTAATAACTTTTTATTAAAATATTTTTTTGAAAAACAAATTATACATGCACAATCTTTAGGCAATTCTTTTCAATTTGAATTTTTTTTTTTATAAGTTTAGGTCATCTTATGCATGATGTACATGAGGGATTTTTAAAACAAAAATATGGCCAATAAAAAATTAATAAAAAAATATTAAAAAAAAATTACAAAAAAATATCGTGCACAATCTTCAGTGTGTTGTTGCCAATAGTGGCATGGTGTGATGGTTAAGTTGTTGTGTTGTTGTTCTTACCATCAAGGTTCAAACCCCATTGGGGTGTAATTGTTGAGTATTTATGTTGGGGATGAGGTCCCCCGCTTTGTGAGCTCACTAGTTCATAGCTCCAGATTAAAAGTGTTTACCCCTCTTATAAAAAAAAAACTTCAATGTTACAGATATTTTCCCAAAAGGATTCAAGAAAATACAATTATTTAGGTCAAAATATCTGACATACACATGCATGGTATGGTAAAAAAAGTAACTTTTAAGCAGTGGTTTTTATACATGCATATTGAAAATCAGTTTGTATCATCTGGGTATTAAAATAAATTACATATTTGAAAACTAGACTTTGAGTACTACATTTCATATTACTAACTTTTTCTAAGGTTCAATCTTGAAGAAGTTCAAATTTTTAGGGAAAATGTGACAAATTCTGAAAATCAGGAAAAACTCTTCCACTTTTTAGCCAATAAGTGGACTCAGTTTCTTACACACACCCTCATGCTATTCTAGAAGGGATATTAGGGAATGTTGTGTCCAGGGAAAACTTTAAGAGACCCCCTCCCTTGGTGAAGGTGTAAAATACTAGCGAATCTTGTATACTTCCCGATAAAAATATTAATTTTAGTGGCAAATTTTTTCATTTTTCGTGAAAAAAAAGTCCATTGGCAAATCTTTTCTAATCGCTAGAAGTTTGTGGAAAATCCTGGCGAAATGCAAATTTTTGAAAACCACTAAATTTTTTCCATTGGTGATTAAAATCTATTTTCAAAGCAATAAAATATTTTGATTGGTGAATTAAACATGTTTTCAAACTAGAAAAAATAATTTTGTTGGCGATTAAAACTTTTTTTCAAACTAAAAAATTAAATTCATTGGTGAATTAAACCTATTTTCAAATGATTAAGAAAAAATCATTGGCAAATTAAACATAATATCAAACTAATAAAAAAATGCATTGGCGAAGTGTCAGTGCAAATCAATATAACCACGACCATTCGATGAATTGTTGATGGACGGTTGTAGTTGCATTTTGGAAGTAAATCTCTGAAGCAATAGACTTGTGAATTGAAAACTCTGGAATAACACTAGAATCATTAGATTTTTGTTTTTGGTCGGTAATAGTATTTTGTATTGCATGAAAATAAAGATTACATCATTTGCCTCATTGTTTACTTTTCATCAACCATCCAAAAATCACATACAACTATAATAGTTTTTTCAAAAAAGCATCTTAACATGCTTCGTAATAGAAAAAGTAACCCTGCCCAACTAAAACCAGTTCCACAACTATCTGTAACTACCTTACATATTTCAACAAGATTTTTAATCATTCCTTTACCCTTCCTACTATTCACACTATACAACTGTAATAGGGTTCAACCCTCAACAAGCCAAAAACTTAGTAATAGTCTTGCATTAATTCTGTAAAAACCCTACAAAAACTACAAATTCAACTAGTGCTACCCATTTCATAAACAACTTTCCTTGTTGCTTTTCCCTTCATCTTCTGCTTCCTCGCATTTTGTCCTTTTGCTTTCATCTTCCACTTCCTCACATTATGTCCTTTTGCTTTCATACACTTTGTGTCCGCTTTCGCCTATGCTTCCATTTGCTCTGCCTCCGCTTTCAACTATGCTATAATTGCTTCCACCTTCATCAGCTCTAGAAAGAGCTTCAATGCTTTCTAGCCTAACCTGGCTTCTTCCCTGCATTGATTTTTAATCTCATCCTCTGGCCAACACACGAAAGGGGTGCATCCTTTTGCCCCTTCTAGTTCCACATTTTCAAAGCCTTCACGATATTCGAAACCTTCACCTGGAACTGCCCATTCAAGTATTGATTCTAATCCTTCCAAGAAATCTCTATGCATAATCATGTCCATCACTTCTCTCATTGTTCTTGTTGATTCCCCCAAGTCCAAACCCCATGTTGTAATCAAGGAGTATACATCCATGTTAGTCTTGTATCTATGTCTCATATTTCCCAAGGATTTCCCCAAAATCATCCGCACACTTTGTACCAACCTCCCATTAGTGAATAAAAACATCCCCATTAATCTTTGGTCAGAAGCATCACCAAAAAATGGGTTTAATTTCCTCCTCGAACGTACAGTGAAGTTGGCCTCCATTTGAAAACTGTTGTAGCTACACCGCCACTCTTTCAGACTTTTTGTGTGCTTTCTTCTCCATGCCAAACTCTATTATTAACTTTGCTAATTGAGGGACAAGAGGTAATAATTTTCCAAACTCCACACAACTGATATTAATTACCCATTGATCATCCAGTCATGTCCACTAACTCGAATCTACCTACGATCTTCACTTCATAAATGCACCATCTTTGCCACCTTTCCTATCTTAATTCACCAAAGTTGAGGTTTTGGTGTTTTTTCTAACCTTATTTGCAAGTCTTTCTTGGTCATCTTTGTAGTCAGTAGGTCAGAGGTTTCAAAAACTTCAAACTTTGGTTCTAAGGTTCCAAGTTTCAGCGACCACGTGACATTATGGACCACAACTGTTTGATGAATTTTCGATGGACGGTTGTAGTTGCATTCAAGAAGTATATCTCTCAAGCATTAGATTTGTGAATTGAAACCTCTGGAATTACACTAGAACCGTTAGATGCGGACATGTGGGGAGATCAAGGCTCATCATTGTGGTAATGAACCTGATGGGTTGGATTTTGGCGATGAGTGATAGAACTTAAGTGGTAGAAATATGCATGTGCAAAAATTTTGTTTTAAAAGAGTGACCACCTAGGAAGAACTTAGGACCAAGGCTTAAAAACTTAAGAACGTTTTACACAAAGGATGTAAAGGAAAATCAATATAACCATGACCATTTGATGAATTCTTGATGGACGGTTGTAGTTGCATTCCAGAAGTAAGTCTCTGAAGCAGTAGACTTGCGAATTGAAACCTCCAAAATATGACTAGAACCGTTAGATGCGGACACATGGCGAGATCAAGGCTCATTTCTCTCTTTTCAATTCCTTGACGTACTACATTTCATTTAATTGAAATTCTCAATATTTTGACAATCCAAAGTGATTGATTGGACAACTCATAGCTTTAATGAAACAAGATTTGTAATGATTTCATATCGTTTGAGTGGCACTGGTAGTGCTTATTGGAGTCTGTTGATTTTGACAGCTTGTCAGATTGAGGTACAATTTGCATGTAGCCAGACGTCAATCAAATTAAACATTTTAATTGTACATGTAAGGCTTAAGATACATGAATTGACTAAGATGGATTTTTGGTTTGCACGAATTAGTTTGGTAGCGGCACTAGTGGCCCATAAATTATTAAATAAGGTTAGTGAAAGTGGATAGTATCATAAGGGTTTTCATTTTTTTGGGTTAATAAGGATTTGGGAAGAAGATGTTGTGGTATAATTGGGAATACTCTAAATTCTCTTGCTTACAGTTATGTAGTTACAGAGTAAAAGACCAATTTCCTTCAAGTTTAGAATGGGTGGAATTGGAAAGAAGTTGATTTGTTTCACTTGACTTCTCAGATAGGTTTTGAACTAGGATGGGGAGCTCTGATGGACATAAGTGCTATCCTGATGCATGGAGGCTGCAGATAGAAGATGTGAGAAATTTTACTACCCCTCATCTTCTGCATGACTCTGGTTCTCAAAGGGGATAAGCACATTTTGTATCTTCACATCTCCCATTTCCCCAGCATGGTTTTCCCTGGGTGAGTTCCTTGCATTTATTTTTAGTGCCACATTTGTACTATGCTCTCACCAATAGAAGCTTTGGAATCATGCATTTATTTTTAGTGTCACATTTGTATTACGTTGTCATTGGCAGAACCTTGGAAATTGGAATCAATTTGTAATCCATTGTCATGAGCAACAACTTGGAATAAATTGTGTCTATGTAAAGTGACTTATGTTATTTATACAAAACAAGAGCTTGCTTGCTCTACAGCTACTCATCTTTAAAAATATATGTAATAATGTGTCACATTGTAATTCAGTTGTAATAAAATAAATGGTTTTGTTGTGTTAATATTTGTTATAAATTTACAGTAAAGAGTTATTTTCTGAGTTCAATGTCTATGAATCTATTCAAATCAATTTTTTCTTTTCCTTTGAAAAATTAAGTATTATATATTTATGAAATAATTGCATGTAGATTTAAAAGTAAAACATAAAGCAATACAAATTAAAAAGGAAAGTTGCCATCAAATTGACAAAAAAAAATTATAAACACTAAAAGTTGTCACTCTTGTTAGGGTTTACCAAAATGTTATTGATTTCTAATTTGTCGTTGACCTTATCCCTCGGTTCTTGGTATCATTATTCATTTTATGAAGTCCTTTGCAATGTTAAGTTACCAGCTCCTTGGCCTTGATGTCAAACCTAGCGCATTAAAGTTTAAATTTTTTTTTAAAACACATGTTTATTATTTATATCATAATTCATAAATTACTCAATCATTTGATGAACATTTGATGTATGGTTGTAGTTTTATTCCAGAATGAAATGCACAGAGCGCTAGTCTTGTGAACTTAAACCTCTGGAATTACCCTTTAACCGTTAGATTTACAATGATCGGCAGTTTAGAATTTGTTGTCAATGCAAGACTAAATGGCTAGTGAAACAAGATTTGTAATGATTTCATATAGTTTGAACTTTGAATGGCACTAGAAATTTTGACAATTGACAACATGTCAACTTGAGGTACATTTTGCATGTAGCGAGGTTGTCAGAGTCCAGATGTCAATCAAATTAAACATTTAAATAAATGTAAGGCTTAAGTTACACAAATCGATTAAAATTTAAGTTGGTTTTTTGGTTTGCACGAATCACAATTATGAATCATGATTATACCTAACCTCACACGTGACACGTGCGAGGTGTACACAGGGACCAGTCTAGTAATGGCACTATTGGCGGCATTATTGTCCATAAATAAGGATAGTGAGCACAACTAAAAATTGAAATCATTTGTTGAAGTTCGTGCATTTATTTTTAGAGCGCATGGTTGACCCGACAAGTCCCATTTATTTTCAGACACACATGTATTACATTTACGTTTTCACTAGCGGTCCAGCAGAAGCTTGGCGCTTGCGCTTACATTTGTATTTGTACTATGTAATAATGTGACATTATAATTCAGTTGTAATAAAATAAATGGTTGTGCTATTAATTTGACATTGTAATTCCTTTTATTAAGTCCTTTGCAACGTTAAGTGTTACTGTGCTATTAATGGTTGTGCTATTAATGTGACATTGTAATTCATTTTATTAAGTCCTTTGCAATTGCAATGTTAAGTGTTATTGTGCTTTGTGCTATTAATGTCACATTGTAATTCATTTTATAAAGGCCTTGATGTCAATCCGAGCGCATTAATGGTTAAAAATTTTAAAAAAATTAAAACACATGTTTATTATTTATATCATAAATTACTCAACCATTCGATGAACATTTGATGTATGGTTGTAGACTCAAAATAAGGGAGGAAAGAAACCTTAGTCAATAGTCCTTCGAGTTTTATAACCATGTGACATGTCGCATTGTCGCGGAGTTCTAAATTTTTATAACTACCTGATTCCCCAACTTGGTTCACTTTGTTGAGTAACTTAAGTTCATGCATACGTAACCTTTGAGTTACGGTGTGTGGTTTTAGTCGGTGTGTTGGAGGTTTCAAAAACTTTGAAACTTCAGACTTTGGTTTTAAGGTTCCAAGTTTCAGTGACCACGCACATTATGGACTTATCTTTCCTTTCAAAGGAATCGTCATCTGACATCTCATTGAATGGTATGTACGAAATAAACTTGAGTTGTCTTTTCAGGAATTTCCAAAAGCATGCAAGTTTAAAGGCTATCTTTTCAAGGAATGAAATTGAATGCCGCATTTAAAGCATGTCCTATAAAAAATAACAACATAAGTGGGTGGCAAGGTTTTACTCAGACATTCAACCTGCATTCTCATTCTTTGTCAAGGCCAGTACTTCTCAAGTGCAAACATTCTTTTTACTCAAAATTTTAGCCTGCATTCTCGTTCTTTGCCAAGGCCAGTACTCAAAATATCATGTACAAACATTCATTCTCTAGGAATTTGTGCTCATGTAGAGTGAATGTTGGGTTGGCGTAAGGGATATGTCGCTCAGACCTTTTAAGTTAGATGAATTTTGGGCGCGCCTGGAGAGGGACGACAAGTATGAGTTGGATATAAAACTCTTAGAAAGGGGGCTAGCTCATGTTGTAGGGTTTCTAGAAGTTGTGTTGAGTGTGGACTTGATAAGTACATGTGCGACAAGGTACATTCTGTAGACATGGGAAATTAAAGCCGCAGACAAAACTGTAATTACATAAATTTCTCCTAAAGTTGTTTCCTGTGTGCTGGGGATTCTAGAAAGGGAACCTGTAGAAGACATGTCTGTCACAGTGGCAGGTGAATTTTTCAAAGAAAATAAGGACTAACCTGTAAGAACTCCATGGCCAAAACCTGGTTGAAGTCTGAAAAGAAAGGTAAGTTGCAACTATCGAGTAAACTCAAAAGAGTACATTTTAAGGGAGAAATTGTAGATGCTATTGCTTTATTGCACCGCGTTGTTGTGAATGCACAAGTTGAGTTATTTGAGGATTGAATGTGTCGATTTATCTTGATAGTCTGTGATGAGAACATTTTCATTGACTAGGTTGAAGTTATTTGTTTCCATTTGAATGAGCAATTAATTAATTTCCATAAGTCTGTTACTTTTTGTATGTGTTCAAGATGCCTGATGTACATTGTAGGTAGTCAAAGGTCCTTTTGGCCTGGGTTGGAGCTGCAAGGAATCCCAACTTTTGATATTCCTGTGTATAAACGCTTTCCTCACTTCACTAAACACTTTGGAATGGATGATTTTTGTCATGTTAAGGATGCATTTTTAATGGAGATCGTGAGGAGGCTAGATGGAAATCCATAAATGTGCCTTTCCCCTGAATCAATTTCTCTTGTATCAAAATTTGGGAGTTTTTATATCCAATTTGATAAGTTTTCCTATCTGAGAATAGGGTGTTTTGAGAAAGCCCCATTTAAATTACCTCAGTATCCTAAATATTTACTGATATTTCTGGAAGTTTTTCGACAAATGGCCATGGTTAATATTAAGTATACGAACATGGGGAAACGAGGGTATATCTTCCCATTGGAGACCCCTTCTTTTGTGTGCAAAACAAACTAGATGGACAGGGGAGCTGAAGGAATTCTCAAGGAATATAACCTCCAGAATCTTTCTATGAGAGCTAATTTTGACAGTAAGGGTTTTTTGAAGCAAAATCTCTATGGAGGGAGCTTATATTGGCATCACCCATCTATCAAAGATTTATGGGAAGATTGTGTCGATGTAAACAAAGTTTTGAGAAGAGATTATATGAGGCTAACACTAAAACAAATATAAGCTTTTGGTCTGTCATTTCACATTCCTGAAAAATGTAGTTGAGGATTCAACAATCATAGATCCTGCATATGAAAAATTGCCTAATAAATCCCACCCTAGGGTTGATTGGAGCCAAAGTGAAATTTCAGATACAAGGGTTTGTGCTGCCCCAATGCTTAAAAGAACCCAGGACTGGTTGGATGGGAAATGGCAGCAAGTTGTTGGTCCTGTTCAGGAGCCTAAGTCATCACAAAAGAATGAACATGGGTCTACACAAGCATCTGGTGCAAGTGTATCATCAGGGAAACCCTCTGTTAGGTCCTCCAGTGCAAATTCTCAATTAGGAGGTGATGCTGATAAGCCAGAAGAAATAGTCAAGTTGAAGAGCATCTGTGAACAAGACAGTGTGCTTTCTCCTACCCCTAAGAAGAAGACCAATCAAGAAAAACTTCTTGTTGTAGATTCTAAAGCTATCTTTCAATAGATTGCTAAAGATAATATCTTTCCTCCTCTGTCTGAATTTCCCTCTTCTCCACTTGATAATCCACCTTTCACTCCTAGGCTTAGCACTCCTAAAGAAAGTATTAGTGGAAATGAAGATTCTGGTCTGGTAGTAGCCTCCCTAGGATGGTTGAAAAAAGCAGTGGAGAAGAAGAGAAAGCATATTCCTACAATGACAGCTGGAGTGGATACAGTTTCAAAGTTACTTCAAAGCTCTTCTAAACCTAAGAAAGCCAGGAGGATGTCAAGGATGGTGACTGATTCTACTTTTGGAAATCAAATGTTAGAAATTGTTGAGCCTGTGAAGGATTTAAATGAAGATTAAATAACAGAGGTGAACTACAAAGTCACACATGTTGATATGGAGCCTCCAACACTGGAAATGATGTGTACCATGCCAATTATTCATTCAATACCTTGATTAAAAGAGTGAAAGAACAGAGGAAAAAACATATAAAACTAGAATCTCAGTCCTCACATTGAGTAACTTTATTTCTTCCATGGCCACTCCTACATTTGATGAAGCCTCAAGTTCTCAGGTAGAGGGCATCAATGTGCTCACCATAGAGAAAATGAAAAATAATTTGAGCTATTCCAGAGCTGCTTGTGAGGGGATCGATAAAATATATCAAGAGGCTATCTTCTTTCTGAATAAATCTGTGCTCTTATACACTCGAGTTGTTAACAAGAGGAAGGAGTTAAGTAATAGAACTTCAACAACTCAGAAAAGATAAAATTAGTCTCTATGTGCTCTCTCAGGAAATGAAAGAATTGAACTCTATGGATCTGAAGATATTAATTGGTGAGAAAATTGTGAATAATCCTAAGGAGCTAGACCCTTCCTGGTCTGTTTCATTGGAATGAAAATTGAATATGTATGATAATCTGGTGAAGGAAATTAATAATACACTTGATCAATATTATGAAATGTTGGTGGAAATTAAAGAAGATTGTCATATTCTGGGAGTGGAAATTATTGATGAGTTTGATGAAAACATTCTAGATATAAGAGAGATCTCTCTGAAGTTTAGAGAGATATTCAAGAAAGAAATAGCTGATCTTGCTATAGTGACATGGGAGTCCTCTCGAAACTCAATGGAATGGAGATCCACTTGAAGACTTATAAATGTGGAGAAGAGAAAAGATCTCAGATGTTGGTTGAGTTTGAAAATGCTTTGGGAAAATGGAGAAACAGGTTACAAATTACTACAACTCTAGGAAGCAAAAACATCACCGCAATTGTCACCAAGTACTGGGAATACAGGCAAAGAGTAAAGGCACATGAGGCATTACTGAAGGAGAAGGAGGCATAAATAATTGAAAGTGAAGGAGTCGGTGCTGGGAGTGGGATTGTTGTTTATTTCTTAGTTTTTATGTTATTTTCTTTAATTTGGCTCTCTTGATACTTCAAAGACTTTATTTTAATTTCTAAAATGGTTGTCTTCAAGAAACCATTATCAAGACAAAAAAAACTCTATATTTTATTGGATTGTCTATTATTGGAATGATAGATTTTTGGATAGTTTCATTGTTGTGGAATGTTTATTTGTGAATAAAGATTTTATGGTGATGGATGCGTAAGGATTTCTCAATATAATTTAGGTGATTTGGTAGTTTAAGCTTTTATTGTTTAAGTTTGGTGGATGCCTTTATAAGTTATTTATGTTGAACTGTTAGCTTCTGTTAGCTTATAACTTATAATTTATGGATGTTGAACTGTTAGCTTTTGTTCAAGGGTATTTGTCATAATAGTGGTTTTACACAATTCATGCGAGGAGGAGCAATTTTTAGGAAATCACATATTTTTGAAAATATAATGATTTAAGCCTTAAAGTTCCAGAACAAGGATTCGAATTGAGAAGAGGGTTTGATCAAAATCACCTTAGATCAAACCCCTTGGACTAGAACCTCACTAGTTTTAAACCATACCTATAAATCGTCTCCTTTACACTATCAAAATCTTTGATAAAAAATCGCTTTGATTTAGATTTTGGGGGATCAAATGAATTCATTAAAATTTATTTCAAATGATTGTAGAAATTATTCCTCAGAACAAGCTATCCAATGAATATAATTTTAATATGTTTTGGTTTTGTTATGTATTTGTTTTTAAGTTTTATTAAACATAGGTTTTTCATCAAAAATGAATTTCTTTGTTCTTCACATGTGGAAAAATAGAAGATTATCAAAAAAAAAAAATTGAAAAATATGAGTGCACCAGATGTTTAAGTCCTTGATCCAACAAAACAAATAAAAATTAAATTTTTACATATACAAAAAAGTTATCGTTATCACAGTGGGTGTTATTAATAGGATTATGTAATTTGTTTGACTTTGAAACTTGGATTAAAGGGAAAAAATATTCAATAAAAGCTATCTAACCAAGTGGAAGCTTAGATATCAGAGTTACAAATTTAAATTTGAAAGAATTAAATTTTATCTTCATGGAAAAAAAAGTTATCGTTATCACGATTGTCGTCACTTTTTAAAAATGTTGTTTTTCTGAAAAAAAATCTATTTTAGGTGGGAGATGGAAAAAGTGCAATTTGATTCCAAAAATTTTGAAAAAATATTTTTGAATCTCTGAGACAAAATTGATGAGACTTTCTAGTTTGCACCATCTTCAAACTCCTCAGGTTTACAGCGCTATAGGTGCCGAATGTGAAAATTTAGTTAAAAATAATAATTTTTAGTGTCGGTTGGCCAAAATTGCTTAAACCACTATTATGGGATCACAGAAAGGAATGGATTAATAATATTCCTTTCAATTATTTATCAAAGATTGTGTGAATGGAAATGCAATAGGAATTTATGAGTAGTGTGATATGTGTTGTTCTTTAAAAATGATGCAGAATCACATATCAAATTCAATACCATGGAATACAATATAAATTTTTTGGCTTTTCCTAACCTTAGTCGCTAGTCCTCAAATTTTTATAACCTTGTCGCGGAGTTCTAAATTTTCATAACTTCCCGATTCCCTGACTTGGTTGATGGTTCACTTTGTTGAGTTGCAAGTCTTTCTTGGTCATCTTTCTAGTCGATGGGTTGGAGGTTTCAAAAACTTCGAAACTTCAGAGTGGGTTCTAAGGTTCACTTTGTTAAACCAAGAATGGAAAAGAGATAAAGAAAACTTATTATTATAACTAATAACACTATGAAGAAATGATCACTCACTTTTAAGTCTACGTTTTTGGCTTTCGCTGACTTCCGAATCGAGAAGTAAAACCTCAGAACCGAACAAAATGTGTAAGAATAAATGACACTTTTGATTGTATTAATATCAATCCGTGATTCCATATTTGGCGAATTTCGTGGGATTTTTAAATGGTATATTAAAAATTTGGTGAATCCCACATGCTTATTCAACAATATGTTGTAATTTTCAAGGCGAAATGTGTCCTCAAATGTAATTATTTTTTAACGTTATTGGCAAAACAGGTCCTCATGAGCAACTATTTATAAATTTTAATTGGCAAAATGGGTCTTCACAAGCAACTATTTGTAAATTTTAATTGGCGAAATGGGTCTTGATACAATGTTGTTTTAATAGTACTATTGGAAAATATGTAGGTGTT
This sequence comes from Sequoia sempervirens, assembly GCA_007258455.2. NCBI lineage: Eukaryota > Viridiplantae > Streptophyta > Pinopsida > Cupressales > Cupressaceae > Sequoia > Sequoia sempervirens. The sequence goes on along the minus strand of VDFB02105785.1, from coordinate 221,766,431 downwards.
TTATTAAATGCTTTCGGGATTCCAGGAAAAAATATTAGTCGGTCCAATTGAAATGCGTAGTTTGAAAATGGCTATTTTTTTTCTTAAATATGCCTCATAAAAAAACTCATTGGCGAATGGACATGCATTGGACCTATAGTTCATAAAATCTAGGAGATTTGGACACCCTGTTGGGTGCAAGAAATTCGCCAATTTCGACTTGGCCGATTCCTAGAATTTTCCAATTGGCGAAGATTCGCCACTAAAGTTTTCCTTGGTTGTGTCATTTCTATGTATATTGGTAGAGGTTTATCTTATGTTGGTGCTACTAGAATCAAAATTTTAACACTCAAAATACTAAGAGGGGGGTGAATCAGTATTCTCTGAAACCACTTAAGCATTTAAACATTCATTCTGCATACCATATTCAATTTTAAGTAAGAAGGGAAAGCATGAAAATAATCATCAAAGCACATAACACATGAACATCATATTTTTATGTGGAAAACCCAAAAAGGGAAAAACCATGATGAGGATTAGCTCACAATATATTATAACTAGTTACAACATACTACAAAAAGGCTCACTACTAAGTGGACACGTTGTCTAGTGGACCCAATGCTCACAAAATGAAAGAAAGATAAAAGAGATGGGTGGTACACTGACAAGATCTGAATTGTTATAAATGCATCTACAATATTAAGTGATAAGGCACGAAAAGGACCTAATAGTGGAACTAGTTAGGTAATACCCCTATTCACACCAACAATTTGTATCCATGAACCACTATCCTCTAAAGAGAGAGCCTCCTTGAAAGATCTAGGTTCATTATTAGTACTCAAGAAATCAAATAAATAGTAAAAATTTGGTTGGCTATACCTATCAATTGGATTTCATTATCTTGTGCATCTCCTTTAAAAGGTAGGAGTAATGGGCTCTACATGTTCTTTTGTGTTCTCACCTTGGATGTCATCATCTAAAACATCATATGAACCCTCTTCTTCTCCATCCTCTAATTATTCTAACTATTCTTCCACATGTGCATGTTCCTACTTTTCTTTTTTTGTTTCAAAGTGCATTAATTTTTCTTTATTTTTTCTTTTGGTTGTTCTTCACTTGAATAAGCTCTAAACTCCATGAAAAACACATCTTCAAAAAAAAAAATTGGGTTAGAGGATTTTGCAAAGATTATAAACTTTGGTGTTCTCATCATAACCAATGAAGATGCATTTCTAATATTTTGAATCTAGTTTAAATAACCTTTTTTTATGCACATGAACATACACCTCACAACCAAATATCGTTAAATATACAATTGGAGGTTTTTTACCTGTCCACACTTCATAAGTAGTTTTTCCAACAAGAGATAAATTAATCAAATAACATGCAACCATTACAATATCTATCCAAAAGGATTGATCTAGTTGCGTACCACTTAGCATGCTTCTAGTTCTTTCCATTAAGTGTTAATTCATTCTTTTGCCACCCTTATTTGTTGGGGAGTGTAACATGTCTTCTATCTCAAACAAAATATGCATGGTGATAGAATTCATTAAATTTACTAGAGAAATATTCACCACCATTACTAGATATCGACACCCTTATCTTATAATCCATTTGGTTTTCAACTAATGTTTAAATTACTTAAACTTAGTTAAAAAATTATATTTTGGAAACAGAAAATAAATCCAACTGTATCTAGATACAACGTCAATGAATGTAACATAATAATTAGACTTACCCATATAACCCACTACCACTACACCAAATTAATCTAAATGAATAATTTTAAACAATCTCTTAGGTTTGTTACTTCCAATAAGAAATGAAGGTCTATTCTATTTTTCAAAAACCCAAAAATAATTAGAAAAATTGTCAACCATCTTTTTATTACCAATTGTCCTAAAACCTTTTTCACTAATGTGACTCAAATATTGATTCCACAATATACATGCATTTTTTAATGCCAATTACATTGAAAAAAATATAAAATGTGGACACATTAAACCTAAACAAGGTCTTAATCCAAGATCCTCTAGCAACCACCAAGTTCCATCTTAACAACTTGCAACTAAACTTTCCAAATGTCACATGTACACTAGAATCATTTAACTTGGATATAGAAAATAAATTTCTCTCGAGGCCTAGACTATACAAAATAAAATCAAGGGTTTTTTTATATCCATTCATCATTAAAACACAACTATACTTTTCCTTTACCAACAATCTACTTGGTATTGTTGTCTTTAACGAAAACGTTTCCTCCATCATAAGTTGTATATGTAGAAAATCACATCTTATGAAGAGTCATATGGTAGAAGAAACTTGAATTAATAAGTCAAACATAATCATTAATAGTGCTCGCAAAAATAAACAAAGCATAATTGTCACAATCAGTGAAGGATTTTTTATAGGAATTTGAACTGTTTTTCTTATTTTTGCATTCTTTATTCACATGTCCTCTCTTTCTACAATTCTAACACTTTACTTTACTCTCCTTTAGACTTTGATCTTAAAGTGTCCTTAAGACTTTGACCTATCTTTCTTATCATTTATAGGCCCTCATTTTTCTTTGAACCTTCTTCATACATGTGAAGCATCTTTTAGATATTTGTTAATATATTTTCTTCTCATCTCCTCTGAAAGAAAAGTAGTAATAAGATTATCCAATTTTGGATTTACACTATTATCATTAATGACAACAATTATATTTTATCAAGTATCAAGTAAAGGGAAAATTTATAAGATGCATTTATCTTCTTTTTCTTCCAATTTAACATCTATAAAAGCAATTTGACATAAAATCAAATTAAATTCATTTAGATAGTGTGTAATAAAACCACTATCTTTCATTTTTAACATGAATACAAGTATATTTTGAGATATAACTTCTTAGGAATAATTTTGGTTTGATAGATATCACCTATCCTCTTCCACAACTTAAATGCAATACTCCTTAGAAACATTCAAGATGATAGAATTTGTAAGACATGACCAAATGGTTTCTTATGCCTTCTTGTCTAATTTCAACAAATTTTTATCAAACATACCAAATGACTTCTTTTCTTGTGAAACATATAATCACTAATTTTATTTTTTTCAAATACATTTTCCATCTTCAATTCCTACATCTCATATCTAGTACTATTAAATTTATCAATATTCATATGGGAAATAGAAGCCATGGTTTTCAATCTTTGCTTAAATATGCAAAACCACACAATGCAAAAGCTTCTATTATAGCCAAAAATCTTCCACACTTAATAGAAAGGCATCACTCTCTATGTAGAACTTTATCTTTGATACCAAAAGTCGAGAAACAAGGTGAAACTACTACAATAAAATCTTCTACAAGTGTATAGAAATCTGAAATATTTTTCTTTAAATAAAGATTACCATAAAATGATTATATGATTGCATAAAATCAGAAATAAAAAAAATAGCAAACCATGTCAACATGGGATTTACATAGAGAAAATATTTTGAAAAATGTTAGAATCCAAGATCACCTGCATGCAAGATGGATACCTGTCACATGCAAAAGATATGAAGAACCAAAACAATGTTCTATAAACCTCTCAATAAAAATGCATTAAGAGAATCAATTATTACAAAGTGATCAATCCTTATGAAGGAGATCAACAAACCCTAAAAAGGGAAACCCTAGTGTGCACACTTAATAATTAATAATTAATTATTAATGTGCCTAAGTTTAGCTTAAGTAATAAAGAGGAATAAGTGACTTAATTAATTAATCAATGTGATGTAATTAATTAAGTAAAACAACTTATTACTCTAACACCCCCCCTTAAGATAAACTTAGGAGGTAGCTAAAACACTAGAAAAAGATGCATGAAAGCAAAGATGGGTCCCGACAACTAGGCCAGATCAGGTACCCATTTACAATGCAAAATGAAGTGCATGAAAAGGAACCAAGAACATTTGAAAGTGCACAAGAAAGCACCTGCAACTGAAAAAGTGGTGTGCAAAATAAAGCACACATACATGAGACTGGAATCATCTGGATTCACTGTTGTCGTGGAGGGACACTCACCGGACAAAGGTGTGATGGCAAAACAAAGGCACTACACACCCCCCCATGGCACTTTATAATACAGTGCGAGTACAAAATATGGCACAAAGTGATGTGCAAGAAACCCAATACAACACAAAAAAGGAGTAGAGAAGGAAAAACCCAGTGGGACAAAACCCCCCTACAATGAGATTACATGCTGCAAAGAAGCACTGGAAGAACTCTGTGGAGTAACACTGGAACTTGATATAGGCAAGCAAGGAAATATTCTTCTGTATACTACTGAAACCGGATGAGAGTCACTGATTGACTCAAGGAATCATGATTAAAGCAACAGAAACCCCGATGCCACGGAACACTCGAAAACTCCAAACTGGAACAACTCTGGAATCTATGAAGCAGCAAGAAATTATTAAATGATGCATTACTGAAAATGAAGTGCAAAGATGCAAGATGCACTCTCCCAACTGTCAAAACATCCAAGTAATCGCCAAACAACCCATCGGGCCAAATCTGGACTAACTGATAAACCTGGGACAGATACAGAAAAATTGCATGGACAGCAATATAGAGCTCCTTAATACCTTTCCGACGCTTCAAACGAGGCGAAAAACGGAGATCGTGGCAAAAAGTTATGAGCTCGGAAGTCCAAAAACAACATCTGACTTCAAACAGAAATAAATGCATGAAAACAGTAAAATACTGAAAAATAAACAGCACTACTGGAAAGTGCTCGGAACCAGCTTTCCGGCGATATCTCGTTTGCCCGATTTCGATACCGTATGCCCAAGTTATGGCCAAAAGAAAAAAACTGCTTCTTTAGGGCAAACTAGGGTTAGGAGGGGGCAAGGAGGCCGTACGGCCGATGACGTCATGTTGACGTCACCCGTTCACAAGCTTAAATTTGACGGCCGTCTGGCCGTCGGCGCAAAAAATCGCCCCCCCTGCAAAAAATTTTTTTTTTTGGGCCCTTGGTCGTGCATGTGACCGCGGGCTGGTGC
>VDFB02105785.1:221690306-221761318 GCA_007258455.2 Sequoia sempervirens | reverse complement strand
CTACGATATCCCATATTTGACTCACCTGAAAGCCATATCATTTGTACCCTTGTCAATCATGAATCCTCCCGCTATGGTGCTATTTACTCATATCTTCGTGATGGCATCATCCCTGATACATTTAATCGATCTGAAAGAAGAAACCTTATCCGCAACGCCTCTCGTCATTCCCTCATCTCTGGTGATTTGTATAGGAGGGGTCTAGATGGAACACTTCTTAGGTGCTTAGAAAAGGAAGAATTCGATCAAGCGCTAGTTGACATCCACGAGGGCATATGTGGAGGACATTCTAATGGTCTTTCCATGGCTAGAAGGTTGCTTAAGGTAGGGTACTATTGGCCTACGATGCAAATAGATGCAGTAGCATTTGCTAAGTCTTGTGAAAAATGTCAGAAACATGGACACCTGATACATGCTCCAGGTAGGGAGCTAATTCCTTCTATATCTCACTGGCCATTTCAGCGATGGGCCTTTGATCTTGTTGGGCAGATTCATCCCAACTCATCAGGTGGCCATAAGTTCATTATCACTACTACTGACTACTTCACAAAATGGGTAGAGGTTGTTCCACTTTCTATTGCCTCAGGCAAGACAGTGTCTTTATTTATTTTAAACCATATCATCTGTCGATATGGAGTGCCATCTGAGATCATCACTGACAATGGAGGTCAGTTCAAAAACAAGGACCTTAAAGAACTCTGCCAAAGATTCAAGATAAAGCAACATTGGTCCTCCATTTACTTCCCACAAGGAAATCGTCAGGCAGAGGCTTCAAACAAAACCATTCTCAAGATTTTGCACAGAACAGTTCATAAGAATGGTAGAGATTGGCACCTACAGATAAATCCAGCCCTGTGGGCCTATAGAACGAGTATTCGTACTCCAACTGGGGCTACTCCTTTTGCCCTTACATACGGCGCTGAAGTAGTGTTACCTTTAGAGGTTGAGATTCCATCACTTCGGGTCTCTCTCAAAGGTCTAGTTACAGATGAAGACTATCGCGCCATGAGATTGCAAGAATTGGAACTTCTTGATGAGACGTGTAAAGCATCATTTGACCATATGAGGGTCTATCAAAAGCGGATGTCCAAAGCCTTCAACAAAAAGGTTCACCCTAGAGAATTCCAAGTAGGAGATCTTGTCCTGCGAGAGAATCCTAAGAACCAACAGAATCGAGAACAGAAGGGAAAATTCGAACCTAATTGGCTTGGACCCTACATCATCACAGCAGCTTTTGGCACAGGTGCCTATCTACTATCTACTGAAGAGGGGGAGCAGCTCCCTGAGCCTATCAATGTTTTGCACTTGAAGAAGTTCTATTCTTGATGCCCGTTCTGTCTGGGGGCATCCTTTGTATATAATTATGACCCTGAAAAAAGTTCCAAAAAAAAATTGATATATGATACTGAAAAAATTACAAAAAAAAAAATTGATATATTGTCAAAAAATCCAAAAAAAATCAAATATGATGCTGAAAAAAAAAAAGAAGAAGAAAAAAGTGCCTTGGTGAAAACCTGGAAACAGGCGCCTTGGTAGCAAAAATACAAAAAAAATAAAAATATAAAAAGTCCTAAAAAAAAAATTCTTCCAAGTGGTGAAAACCTGGAAACAGGCGCTACTTGAGGCCTTTGCATCCCTATTTCTTAGCATGCATCCTTGACACTTAGCCTTTCTCCATCATGCCTTGTCCTTATTGCCTTGGTTTGGAATTGGTCTTTGTCTTTGTCTAGGGGCATCACTGTGTTAGCTTTGGTCTCTTGGATATGCTTGTCTTTAGGACACCTCGCAAACGGTGTTTTTCAACACTAACCCAACTGTGTTTTTCAACACAACCCCAGACATCGTGTGTTTTTCAACACTTATCCAGTTCGGTCATGTGATCTTACCTACTTGCAAGCATTCGATCCTTATCCTCGGAACTCAGTATCAATTTACACACTTAAAAATTTTTAATTGCAACATTTAATGCTCGAGGTATGCCATGATCTTTTCTTTGTGTGTTGACTAATATTGATTTTCATTGAGTGTCCTTGTCTAATAAGTCTCTCTGTGATGCATAGCTAGAGGACTTGGGGCATGGGGCATGTTTTTATTTGCTTTCTGCTTATGGGTGTTGTCTTGAACCTCTTCAGTGTCTCTTGTTGTCTACTTGACACACTTAAGAGATTTATGGCATCATCCTTGAATGTTTTTGCACAACCATTCTCATGGTAATCCTGGCATTTATGTCTTGATGCGAGCATGGTTTTGCTACATTAAATTGGGTAAGCTAACATTGTAGTCATCTTGACCTTCATGTATTTGATGCTCATGTTAGAATCTTTCCACATTCCACGTTGATATAAATCACATTCATATCTTCATAGTTGCGTTTGTGACTAGTGATGATTGTGTGATTGTCCGATGTCCGGTAATAATGGCCCAATGATGAAAATAAGTTCTCTTACATTCTCTAATGAATGATGAACACACAAAAACCTATGTTACCCTATTGCAAGTACACCTTTGCATTTCATGTAGCTTGCATTATTTAGACTTCATGTTAATTTGCACTTTTAGGCTGTATTATGGGTTTGAGAGGGTTTCCTTCATCTTTCTTGTGGATTTTTCATCAACTGGATCACGTTCTTCATTTCCTTATCTTCTTTCAGCGATCTCAATCGAAATTCCCTATCTTAACAGTTGATTGATTTTGATGCATCCTCTTTATTGAGGCAGATTCTCTTCCTTCTCTCCATTTCTTTCCATTTCTTCCAAACTTCTATCTTCCATTCGATTTCACCCCACTTCTTTTCTTCTAATTCAACCTTAGGGCATAATTTTCTTGCTAATCTACACGGGTTACGTGATTCTTATATTTTTCATCTTACGTCAAGAACCTTATCTTTTGTTTGATTTGATCAAATTTTTCAATTTATTATTTCTCCTCTATCTCATTTCGATTTCGATCACGAGGGGGCAGTACCTATCAAACTTCAATCCTTGATTCAACTTTATCAATTCATCAATTGCTTCTCTTGGGGCAACCTTGCTTGAGATTCTTATCTCTCACTTTGGATGTGATCCCGAATCGACCTCATGTTCAAAGGCCTTTTGTTTATGTTTGTCCAGATGTGATCCCAAGTCGACCTCACATCTGAGTTGTTTTGTGATCCCAAATCGATCTCACATTGCAACTTCATTCTTTGACTGCATGTGATCCCGAGTCGACCTCACATTAGTCAAAGAGGGGCAAATGTATGCAACCTAAAATGGTCACCTAGACTTTGGGCCCCATTTATTTAATTTGTCAACATCAACTTTTTGAATCAATGATTGTCACATTTTCAAATCAAATTTCTTAGTCAATTCATAGCTATTTCAAATGTTTCAATTTTCCCTAAGGTTTGAATGCTTCATTAATTTTATTTAATCAAAAGAAATAAATCCCTTTTAATAAATAAAATAATGTTATTTAATTGAAGTTAATATTACTTAAATAAAATGATGCTATTTAATTAAATCTATTTTTAATTAAATAATTTTATTTTATTTTATTAATATTCATTTCTAAATTACATAATCTTATTTTATTTTATTAAAAGAGATATTATCATCTTAAATTAAATAAAATAAATGAAATATCCTCTCAAGAATATCCTGTGATGAAAAAAAAAAGGGAAACAAATCAGTTAAAAGGGAAATAAACTAAAAAAAGAATTCCAATCAAGATTTGTTTCTATTTTTCTATTTATCCCACATTGCTTCTGAATTTTCCTTCAATTCTACTTTTGCCAATAAAATGAGCCCTCTCATTCTCATTTCAAAAAAGAGAGAGAATCATGAATTTTTACATCAAACCTATGCTACAAATTTGAATTTTATCATTTGAGATTACATTAGTTTGATTATATAAGCATCTTAGTTTTAGAGCATATAGTTTAGTATTATATTTTAGCTTAATCTTCATAATAGATTAATTTGCAAAATAATTTATTTATGGCATTGCATGTAGATTATTTTTTATTTTTTTTTCAATAAATTAGTTTGGTTTATTGCATTTACATCCATTTAGATTAGTTTTCATTGTTGCATTGCAAGAACAGGATTCATGGAGATTAGCATTCTTGCTTCTCCTCTTTGAATCTCTCATTCCGAGATTGTATTTGCAGGGGTAACAGGGTTAATCTGAGGGCCACAATATCAATCCCTGCTCTTCTCGGATAGAGAGCCGTGAATTGATTTGCAAGGACTCATTATTGAGTATCCTTGCATGTAAGGATTCACAGAAGTATAACATATTTTCAGTTATACACACAATACTTATAGAATAAATCTTTGTAAAGATTGGGTAATATTCAGCCACTTCTACTATTACTCTTCATTTTCATGATCCAGGTACATTCAACTACCCATTTCTCAAGTTTGAATGTGACTCGTTGATCTCTAGAAATAGGACAAGATTCTATGATCAAGATTGAATTGACCAGATTTGAATATTTTTGACATGCTTTGAAAAATCTTGGCCAATATTAAGCATTCCATGTTATATCATTTTACATGTCATCCAAGTGGGTCCACTGAAAAGAGCACCTTCAAAAGGCATGTGACGTAAGCTAGAAGTCCACGTGGCAAGCTTCTGCAATTTCATGGCTTGAAATGGGACCTTCCTTGAAGAGATTACTGACTTGTCGAATCCGCTTAAAATTATGCCACATGTCACCCTTCTACACCTAATATTTTTCCTACTTTGAGGAGTCCTTGGACCCACAAAATCACACCAAAAAGTGCTAGGTGTCACTCATTCTGTAGTTCTATAGTTGATAAAATTAGGCCTTCTCTAACCCACTTGCAAACTCACAAAACTATGCAAAGAAGATGCCAGATGTCATGCTTTTAGTGGTTCCAAAACCTCTTTTGTCTTTTAATGATAAATCTTTTGCAAATATGAAAAAACCAATAAAAATTAGGACATGTGTCACCCTTTCTGTGGTTTTACAACTTCTCTTTTCCTTAATAAAATATTTCTCATGGACTAATGAAACTAATGAAAATAAGACACATGTCAAGATTTGGGACCACTAAAGTGTATTAACACAGACATACTTAAGTCTTTTATTATGCACATGTGATAATTTGACTATTTGGATGTTAGGAAAGGATAAAAAGGGTAACCTCACGATATAAAAGGGCTTTGTCAAAATAGCTTAGGGCACCGAGAATCAAGTAAACAAGTCAATGAACAATTAGAACAAAAGTGTATAGAAGAGCTAGGGTACTTAGGGTTTTTAGATCATAATACATAAAAAGAGATTTTTTTTTGCAAAACCCTAGTAAGAGTGACAACATTTTGCAATTTGTTACCACAAGAAGGGGCATAGAGCCAAAGAAAAATGAAAGCATACCGCTAGGCCTTATTTGAATATGCACATCATGGTAGATTGTCATTTGAGTCCTTATGATAAAGTGTTGACGTCAAGAAACAATGAATTTGTGAGGTAGGATCTTTATATTTTACAAAAGATGGTTGATTGTGATAGGGGATATGATATGTGGATGAATTATTTTGTGTTTTAAATGGAATATTTTTTATTTTCCAAATTTGTGATGGTGTACAATGAGTTTGGATGTTGGATTTGGAGAGTGTTTGGGACCAATAGTTCTATACAACTTGTGTGTTGGGATGGAAGACTATTTTGAAGGAGGTGGACACATGTGATAGGTGAGGGGCCTTTTTTGATGTGGCTCCACATTTCAATTGACTATTAGATTTGATGTTGGTACTTTTCTTGATCCATTTTTTTGTAGGATCCATTTTGAATTCATTTATCCACTTTAATTTTTTGATTTATTGGCTTTGAAATTTTGATTTTGATATTTTTCTTTATAATACTTTTTTCTTTTTTGGCCCCAATTAGTGTGTTGAAGGATTTGGGAATGATGGTTTATTGTGTGGATGAGAGGAGTGATAAAAAAAACCTTATTGTAAGGACCACTCATGGACCTTATTTTGTTACTTGCATTATATGATATTTCCCAGAGTATCATTGGGGAATCACTATCATTATATTTCTTGATTGATCAATATTTGAGACCTTGATATCTTTGATTTATATAAAAGTGTACCATCTCTAAAATTCCTTGTTCGTGTAGGTCTAATCATTTTCCTTGGTATTGCATGTTTTGATATATTATGTTTACAATAGGGTATACATGTCATCCTAGAAAAAAATATGCTACCCATATTTCTATAGTTGTAAATCATCAATTTTGGTTATCTTCTCATTACCAAAAAATCCTTTGACAAAAGTGGATGATCCTAGTTGATAAGATATTAGGGATTTCTCCTTAGTCGGGATTGGAATTGCTTCATCATGTGGAATGTTTATTTTATCTCTAGTATCTTTCTTATCAATATCTTTGACATGAGTCATTTATTTTATTTGATCATCTATGTGTCCAAGGGAGGCAAGTGTCTTATCTTTGGAAGTGGAGGTTATCAAAATATGGTGGGATCAATGTCAATTTTGGGATCATCACATAATTCTAGAGAGGTAGGATCTTGATCAATGGTTGGATGGGCTTGAAGGTCAAGATCATGTATAGGGAGGATTTGGGTAACTTGATCTTGATTCATTTTAGAGCTTGTTTCTTCATGCTTTAGGCTATGCTCTTGACATTGATCTAATCCTGATAATGGGGTATGTGTTTCAATATGGATGGGATATTCTTGAATGCACTCAATATTTTGGCATGATAATGAGGTGTTTTTAATAGGACACTCTAGAGTGGGCTTGATAGGTGATTGAGTGCAAGATAGTGTTGGTCTAGGATTTATTGATCGTGAATAGGATTTTAACAAGAATTGGATTAGCTTAGATTTCAACATTATCCAATATTTATAGTCCTTGGAGAGAATCCTAAAAGAAATAAGATGTGATGGATTATTGTTGTGAAGGTTCAGTGAATGAAGGATAGGAAGGATAAATAGAGGCTACTTGCAAGAAAGCTTCTTCAATAAGACTTTCTATGGATTCATAAGAGATGGATATATTATGGCTATGGATATTATTAATGCAATTATTTTGGGATGAGCCATTACTAGACATGGATGGATAGACACTGTCTTTGTGCTTCCAACATTCTATTCAATTTTATATTTGTTTGTACCCAATGGATTAGGTATTAGTCTAGAACCCTAATCAATCTCAAACTATCAAATCAAACACAAACCAATAGTATAGGTTTAGAACCTTTTATGCATCCATGATTGATATTTGTGACTTTGTACCCAATGGATTAGGTATTGGTCTAGAACCCTAATCAATCTCAAATTGTCAAATCAAACAAAAACCAATAGTATAGGTTTAGAACCTTTTATGCTTCCATGATTGTCAATATAACCATGGGATTATTTTCAAGTGAACACTCATACATATTTCATGTGGGTTATGTGTGCACAGTTATATCAATTATAAAGGGGTTTTGAGGCAACCAATTGTTCTTGTTTAGTGATAGTCTTTAGGACCAAGATAACAAGTTGGATTTGGTTATCCATATTTTTTATTATTCATTTTATGTGATTTCAATGCCTATTAAGATATACCCCTGGGAATACCCTTTTGAGTCTAAGTTGAGCTCGAAGCATAGGAGATAGAACCCACTCTCATAGAGTTATCTTAAAGTCCCCCATTATTTTGTTGATGAGCTAATTTCACTTACATGACGATAATCCTAGCCTTGTAAGTGAGATTTGGTTCTAGAAACTGAAGCGGTGATTTTAAGACCTAACATAGCCCACTTTTTTAGAACTATTCTAGGAATAAGTGTTTTCCCCATAGAGTTAACCTTAGTAATAAGAGGGTTTCGAGAGGAACCTATGTGAGAATATTTCAAGTGTGGGATGCTCATCTAACCCTTGTATTCATCTCATCCTTCATTTATCAAGATGCATTGTGCTTCCAAAATCTCTTTGTCAAATTGGCTTTTATCTCCATCTATATTGGATAGAGTGGGCCCATTGTAGAGCATGAGCTTGATCAATTCAACCTTATAGATAGTAGGGCCCCTAGTTCCATCTATAATGGGGCCCTAAGAGAAATTTTATAGATGTGCACTCACATCCCTCACTCCCCTTTCTCCCTATTAGTTGACTAAGGGCCCTATAGCTCCCATAAGAGAAGTAGGAGATACCTTAGTTCTCCATTAAAAAATGGTATGGGGATTTAGTAGCTTATGAAACCCTTAATATAATAGGTTGATCCCTCTACCCCTAACCCTAATATTATAATGGTTCCTATGTGTCTTGGCAGACCCTTTCCTCAACTAGGTGGGGTCAATAGTGGGGAGTGGACTTTGAGGTCATAAAGAACACTTTCACATAGCATAGGAAAGGGACTAGAGGAACTAACAACTACAAAAAAAGAGAGCATATGATATTATTTTCCCTCATACACCTTTGGAAGCATAATTATCCTTCCTCTAAACACCTGATGCATATATAATTTGGGGATACTTGTTTAACCTAGTAGTTGTAGTTTAGTTGACCTTTCTAAACTTTATTGTTATATAAACTCATTTCTTTAAAACAATAGTAAATTCAACAAACCAAAACACTTCTATATACTTTTGTAATGAAAGAAATAGGGTGCTCCACCTTTTAGGAGATGAAGCACAATGAGGGGTTCCTATTTCACTCCTATTACATTCAAGGAAACCCTAGAGATCTCAATCCAATGATAGAAAGAGGGAAATAAATCTTCTAAAGGGTGTCCTAGGGTCTGATTAATGACTAAAGAGGGGTTCACCACCAAGCTAAGGCTTGGAAAGACAAATGACATGCAAGATCTAATTATGAAACTTAATGATATGCAAGACTTGATTAAAAGGCCTAGAAATGAATGCAAAACAGAATAACAAATTGAGATCAGGGGTGTGCACTTGAAAATCTGTAGGAGCTTAAATGAAGTCCAAAAATGTTGAAAACATTGAAATTAATGTAGATTGGGACTCATACGCTAGTCTAGGCAATTTAGTCCCAAATTAGGGTTTTTGGGCAGGAACAAAAATCTGGCAGAGATATGTCTAGAACTCCTAAAAAATTAGAAAATTAACTAAATTGGGACTCATACACCATAAATGGTGTATCAGTCCAGTTTGGCTTTTTTAGAGAATCAGGATTTGAATCTGCTCTTCAATCTCTGCTTTGTCTTCTTGAATTGGTTTCTGAATCTAAATTTGAAGATTCTTCTCTGTAGGTGTCCTCCAATGATTTTCTAAACAAGGTGACAATTTGAATGACTTTGCAACTTGACAACCTCTTTCCAATCTTGCTCCTTAGAAGATCTTCAACCTAGATTTGCAAATCACACAATAAAGAGAGGGGAAAAATATTGTTTTGTTAGTGGAAAGGGGTTTGCCTTAGTCAAACCCTATTTTGGTAATCAAACCTTGTAATAAAATAAAATAAAAAGGAGGAATGATGAATGAACAAAATACTATGTTGCAACTCACCAAACCCTAGCAATAAAGTGCTACAAACATGTATGAAGTGGCTCTAATGGATGTAGATCTTCACTCTTTCTTGAATGTGATAGATCTTGAATTGAATGTTTGCTTGAATCATAAAACCCTACATCACAATTGTTAGCTCAAAAATAAACATGATGCATGATGACTTTGACATGATGCTTGATACTTGAATAATGCTCCAAAACACTTGATAAACAACCCTTGAAGGCTCTTGAATGCTCTTGTAAACACTTGAATGCTCCCATGAACTCAAATTCACTATAAGGAATGCTCTCATGAAAGTCTTAGGTGAAAATGAGTGAAATGACCATGTATTTATACTTGTTTATGCCAAATTTTTTGAAATTACAACACTACAAGTCATCATTAGATCTAGGAGGATAAAATCCCACCAAGAATTTGAATTAAAATTAATTTTAAGCCACACAGGACTCATACGCCAGAAGTGGTGTATGAGTTTGATTAAGTTAGGCTATGGAACACATTTTTCAAGAAATGCTTAGATTCATGTGAAATCAGGACTGGGGCCCCGAAACTTAGGTGGGACCCATATGCCCAAAGTGGCATATGAGTCCCAGATCACTAAATTTGGGCCATACAATCCAAAAACACCTGAATTATGTCAAAATTATCCTAAAAAAAGTGCAATAATTAAGACTCGTGCATGCAAAATAGGGCCAATTAAAACATAAAGAAGTCTCATTAATAATGAAACCCTAGATTAGTGTGGAAGTGTGGTACAACACTTTACAACACCTTAAATAAGATACAATTAAATCCACTTAATTCACAAGGGCACCATATCTAATGTGAATACATTAAACACATTATAACACTAAATCAAGACAACATATTAAGAAGTACATTTTCCGTCATTACAACTTTATTATTAAGAAGTAAGATTATATAAATGAATAATTAACTTGAAATATACGAATGACATCAAAGCCAAACTTCCATAATTTTTCAGTAAAATTCTGACACAAAATAGTATTGAACAGAAAGGTACCTTGAATGAAATAACCACAATGAAAGAAATTTCACCTCTTTTGCTGTGGTGTACGTTCATGGTTTTGGTCATGGTCGGCCCACCAAAACCATTTGACAAAAAAAAAGCTGTTAGTTTTGAATTCACATGGGAAAGCAAATGAGAAAAGGAGTTTCACATCAAAACAAACTCTAAAAAGAGAAAGAAAGATAAAAGCTTGAAAATTTCTTTCAAAAATCCAATCGTTACAACAATTTGGACGTACGAGCAAATGGGAGATCAACCCACTAAAGCATATCCTTTATTTTAGAGTCAATCATTAAGCTTAAAAACTCATTTCTTTGTCATATTCCTTCAATAATGACTCTTTTAGTATATAATAAGCTAAAATGTGAAGTCATCATTTATCACACTGAAATAGAGTGTCTAGCATTTGACATCATCTTTACACCGCACAATAGAGATCAGAAAGAGCCAAGGTGGGCCCACCCTAACACTGACAGCTCCGTGTGGGCCCAGGGAATTTTTACTTTAAAGGAAAGGTGCGACAAAAGCATGTGGGTCGGTGACACGTGGCGCAGGCCAGGTCCGTTTCCATTGTCTTCTTCTTGTGTGGTTCCATTCTCATTTATGTTTTCACCCAACCAATGGGTTTGATTACCATTTTACTTCTTTTCAACACGTGGCAGTACCATCTGTTACTATATATTTCTGACTTTAAATGTCTTTTTAGTTGTTTTGGTGCAGAAGGGGTTTTTTCTAGGCTCTAGCTTCATTGACTGGGAGAAAAAATGTTCATGGTGGATTTTCATTTTAGTGTTAGTCTATTTTACTAAGTGTCAATTCGAGTTTTTTTTAATGTGATTGAAAATGGTCACAATTCAATTATTTTTAATTTTTGTCATTTATTCATTATTATTGTACTTTTATTTATGTTTATTTTAAGGATTTTTTTTTTATGGTTTAGGATTGGTCTAAACCAATTTCAATATATGTGAAAATGATTTTAAAGGTTTTTAAAAAGTTACATTGTATGTCAATTTAACACATATTTGTATGACATATTGTTATGTCATAGTATTTAAAAACATTTAAATGTGACATCACCTGGGAAATCATTAGAGCATACTATCTATCTAAAAAGAAAAGAAATCAAATCCACACCATCTACATAAGACCATTTGCATGTTGGTGAATATTGTCTTTGATATTTTAATCACCATTAGTCAGGCCTACTAAAGGTGTTTGACCTTGGAAAACTTGTTCACCTATTAAGTTGACATAACTCCTAAACAATATCTGTAGAGACCAACTTCTATTAGGAAGGCAACGACAAGCAAGTTTACTAAGACGTGCTTTATTAGATTGTTCCCTCAAGTCAAAGAACAATTTCTTGTTTCAAATCCAATTCACAATGCTCAGGATCAACCCCATAGCATTTAAGATTAAACCATAGTAACTTTTGAGATTGCACTACTATGACACATTCACCAAACTAAGGGTATAAATTGTTGGCTAGTGGTAAATAGACTTAGCATAGCATCAACATCATTTCTACATCATCAATTTTAGAGATAGGTTTAATTGGTATAAATAAATGTCCCAAATCCACCCCACATACACATATTTTTGGGACATTTAATGATATAACGTAATGAAATTTAAAACTTAGATTTATATTAAAAGTTTGAGAATGATAATTGATACAGACATATTAGAGCTTACCTCAAAATTGATATAAACTTTATGATATGATACTATGATAATGAGACATAAGTTGTAATTTAGAACTAGATTTGGTATTAAAGAACTAAGACAATTAAGAGTTGTGACTTTGAGGACCTAGGATATGATCACAACTATGATCCAATTCACTTATGCATTTTTTCCCTAATGACATGTTTCAGTCAATATACCTTTGATACTTGTCAAAGATATTCACCTAAATGATATTTGTATAAGGAAACCTAGATGGTGTTAAGAAGCACTATTAAGACTACTGGTGAAGGGGAAAAGCACTTGACTTCCATGTCAATAGTCAAGCCCCTAGATTAATTCAATTGTGATTGAAATAGAGAAACATAAATAGATGTTGAATGATGATGTAGACGTAGTAGGATTTAATAGATGAAACTATAATTGACAATGTTTGATGAGCTTTCGGTGTGTTGCCCTAATTGTTGATTAGATGTTCTCCTTGTGGTATTTGATAATTTGAATGAAATAAGGTGATGATTTTAAATGCATGCTCTAGATATGCAATTTGAAACCTTTGGAATGTTGGTCAGATAAGCAATGGTCATGTTCTAGAAGAATCAACTCAAAAAAGGTCAAATTTAAATTTGAAAATAGAGGTACAAGGCATTAACTGTGATTCTATTTAGGAGATGAACTGCATGTGTGAATGGGAAATACTCTTAGAATTGGGTTTTTTTTTTTTGAATTGAGTAATATGATATATAACAAAGTACTAGATGCATATTTTTAAATTAATGAGTACCACTAAAATAGATTGATTAAATATTATGACTATTGTTGAAGATCCTTAATACAAAATAGGATAAAACAAGTGAAAAAATGTAAAGATATGAACTTTTCTTCTATAAAATTATAGAAAAATATAAAACATAAATATACATATTTTTTTTATAAGAGAGTTAAATATTTTGGTCAAGACAAATAATATACAGAAATTTCAATAGGCTTTCCATATTAATTTTACAAATTATAAATTATTTTTTATTTTTAATACCTAAAAAAATAATAATTTTTTTATACCTTTTTTTATGCCACCTAAGAGTCTTTCCCTAAATCCTAATATGGCTCACATGAATGAGAATGAAGTCTATTCTTATGCACATAATGATAATAATGAGGAGTATTATCCTGATTATTATGTGGAAAATCAAAATTTGATAAATAAATTGGCTTGTTTACATAGCTAATGGATATGTTTACAAGTAAATTATATATAACCAAGAATTTGCAAGAATTTTTTTCTAAACTTACTTCTTCTATAGTGACTAGTGTAGCTACTCCCACTCCCACTTCTACTATAGATATCCAACTTCTACCATTACTCCTTCCAATATCACGACTCATCCCTATTGTACCATAGCCACTACTTATTCCTTTTCTACTTGGCCTCCACCCTATGGCCTATCTCCCAAATATGTTCCTCCTATAATACCTACTATTCATATGATGTATTACACTTCCTCAACTCTTTTATCTACTAAGTTATTGGAACTATTGTTACCTCACTTAGTCAATCCACTTTCATGCCCCATACCACACATCATACCCTTAAGTACTTATCCTCTTTCATGTTTTTACCCCATGTCATTACTTCATCCAATCCTCCTACCTCCCATACATAAACTCACATCCCTCCTAGGGATTCTTATTTAATAAACATATAATCTTCTACCCTAGATACACTATTTCACAAAATAGGTCAAGTAAAAAAGAGAGTGGATGCAAAGTCTAAAGATAGCAATGAATCTAAGGATGATAGACATACATTAATATATTATGATACTAGTTCATTTCCTATGGGTTTTTACACCTTATCTTTTAATGAATGATGGAAAAGGTGACCTCAACGCACATCTTTGATCTTATACAACTACAATTGTAGAATTTCTTTATGAGGACAAGTTTTCAAAAAATCTATTTCTGTGCACTTTTAAAAAAATCTTCAATTGTTCTTTTCACTTCCTCTAGGTTTTTGAAAGATAGAAAAATAAGATAGGGGGAGGTTTCCCCCAACATGGAAAAGTGGATCTGAAGAGGGAAAAAGGGGTCCTATTCTTCTATTTTCATTAGGAAATGAGATCCACACCAAGAATTGGCCAACAATGCTTAGGTGAGTCAACCCAAGATGTGAATCTGCAAATTTCCCTTTTTGTGTTAGGACGGGGGTTAAGCTAAATAGCACTTTGGGGAGAAATATTAAAACCATCAAATAAACTCCAAATCACAAGCCATAAAGTGCATTTAGAAGCTTAAACATAATACTGATGGAACCTACAAACTTTAGGGAGAGTTTGGAAGGGATAAATGTTGTGTACCTTTTGCAAAAAGTGTTTTTTTCATGGCTCACTGAGGACTCATTCGCCCTATGGCAAATGGGTTTTGGCTAGGGCTTCAGAAAATATATTTCTAGGTTTTATTCCTCTATGTCTGCACTCCCAGATTCTCAATTTTCATTGTCAGATAGCCAAAAATAAATTATGTAGAAGAGTTTCTATGAAATTGCAAGATGGTGACAACTTTGACAACTTTGCATTTTTTGTTCTTCAAGAGATCTTCCACCTAAAATATGCAATCATGCATCAAAGAGAGAAAAATGTTGTTTGTTAGGTGAATGGGGGTTTGCCTTGGTCAAACCTAGTTTTGGTAATTAAACCTTGTAATGAATAAAAGCATGAAAGGAATGATGAATGAACAACTCTATGTCACAACTCACCAAACCCTTAATGAACCTTGATAACGAAGGTCTACAACTTGCATGAAATGGCTTCAATAGATGTGGATCTTGACTTTGAATCTTTTCTTGAAGTGATATTTTCAATGCTTGATTGAATCATGAAACCTACATGAACATGTTAACTCCAAAAACATGCATGACTCCACATAACTTTGACACAATGCTTGGATCTTGAATGCTACAAAAAATGATGAAGAAATATGCCCTTGAATGCTCTTGAAATCACTCTTGATCATAAAATTTTCTCTAATATTTGAACACTTGAAAATATTAGATGAAGCATAGTGAAATGACCTCTTATTCCTCTTAGTCTATACTCCCAAATCCTATATTTTCACTGCTTCAAACCCTACAGAGGACTCATTCGCCTTTAGTGGTGAAAGGGTCCCTGTTAGGGTTTCAAAAAATTGACTTCTGGGTCATGTACTTTAATGTATGCACTCTTAGTTCCCAGGTTTCCAGCTCCTGAAAGTTGGAAATTAATTCTATAGAGCTATTTCAGTGATCTTGCAATGTAGATGACAACTTTTGCAACTTGGCAACTTTGACAATTTTGATTCCAAATTTTTCCCCACTTGATCTTCAACTTGTAAATCTACAAATACACATTCAAGAGAAGAAAAGCTTGTCGATTGTTAGAAAATCTACTAAACCCTTGACATGATGAAATGACTTTGAATTGTTGCAATAAACTCTTGATAATCTACCATTGAATGTCTTTGAAATGCTCTATAATGCTCTTGTGAATGTGCTCTTGAGTGCTCATGAAGATCTAGGATGAAACTAGGTGAATTAACCCTTATTTATACTAATTTTAGAGATTAACCTCAAAATTCAAATAATTCAAGTCGACCTCAAATCTGGGTATTAAAATCATAAGGATCCTGCCACAATTAAATTAAAAAATGTGTGTCCTACTCAAGGAGGACCCATTCGCCACTAAAGGTGAATGGGTCCTGGCACAATTTCTAGGACCAAGCTTCGGGGAGGTGAAATAACATCAAAACCCACCTCAAAATTGTAAAGAAAGGGGTGTCCTATGTGGAGAGGACACCTTGCACCAATAAAGGAAAATGGGTCCTAACAACACTTTTCAGGACACCAAATTTTCCAAATCAAATGTCATCCAATATCATTATTGGGTGTCGAGATAGGTCCTTGAAAAAAGGGCTTGAATTTGAATTAAAGGGCTAATTAAACTCTAATTAACCACAATTAATTAATACAACCCTAGATAAGTGTGAAAGTGTGTTATGACACTTTACAACACCTAAATAAGGTACAAATAAAGTACATTTTATTAAAAGGGGCCTAGATTAATGTAAATGTGTACAACACATTACAACACTAAACCAAGGCATAATTAAGTTAATTTTATGTCAACTATTCCCATTTGAATTAAGGAAAAAGGATACTTTTTCCATTACTACAAGGGCCACACCATCCTCATTTTCCCTTGTTACATATGAGAAACATTATTATTCACTAATATCATTTATAGCCCATGTGCTTACACTATGCATTATTTACAATAATATCTATGTATGCTTATAGGGTTAAAAGATTTTATGATTACATGATTAAATGCTTATATGATTACATAATTGCATTCTTAGAATATATTTAATCTTCATGTATCATTTCTCCTCTTCTAACAATTCCTTATGCCTTATAGACATGATAAACTGGGGGTATATACCTTGTCACTAATAGTTCCATGTTTAGATATAAAGACAATTAAATGTGCTTATAGAGTCTTATCTTATGAATAGTACATACATATAAGATGAATAAACATGATCATATCCTCACATAGTACATTACTTTATATGGAATTCATGGTAATATCCTTTGAGTGTTTGAGCATTTAATTTACATTCATGTTTGTGAACTTGCCACATATTTTAAGATGAATGACCATTTTAGGATTCGTATGCACATGTCAAAGTGGGGGAACATGTAATGGTCACAATTCCATACCTATGCCATTTTCCATTTATTTTTGTGCATATTTTGAGGAAATTTCTTAATACACATACACAATGATAAATGACACAATCTTGTGCAAAGTTGGCCTCATTCCCCTAAAATTTTATTTCATCCACACACACATATTTGAATATACTTAGTCATATCTTATTCATTTACAAACACACTCTTATACATTACATTTGAATTATCTACCCACTTATCACACTTACTTATGCACCTACTTCCACTTTATCATTTTTCACTTGGATTTTGATAATTATCCCATTTTTGGACATGTTTGCAGCTATGGTCTTATACCCCTAATTTTAAAATTCAAAATTCAAAATTTATGAATTGGTCCATTCACCCTCTTGTCTTGATCTAACTAAACACATGTTTGGTTCAATTTGATGCTATGTGCTAGTATTTAAATGCATTCAATACATTCATTGTAATAATCTCCTAACCATTTAGAGAATCAACCAATTATTCATTCCAATGAGCAATTAATAGTGAGACATCTAATCCCTTAAATTAGAATTTCCAAACCAATAAATAGGTCTTAGTGTCATCCATTAAAATAAGAAACAACCACAAAATGACTAGAGCAAGTAGCCCAAGATTGGCAAGTGGTGTTTATTTCAGAAATCCCCCACTCATTCTAATGTAGTATACTATGCTTGGAAATTTTCACTTGAATAACTTGACATAGCAAGTACAACTATCATGGAGATTTGTACTTGTTTTTTCTCATGTGAATTGGTTACTAAAATAAGTTACCAAAGGTTTTAATTACATAATAATTCATCTAGTTAGCCACACAACACAAAAATTTTGAAGAGTTGAAATGAAAACTCTATTCCACATTGGGATTTGCATTACCATATTTTTAGAAACCATTTGAGATCAAGACTAATAGATTAGAATATGCACTTGTATTTATCCTCACTCAATGTGGTTACCTAGTTGCTTACCATAGTGAAACTTTCACCACATTAGTGAGGAACTATCGAACACATGATTGCAAGTTTTATGCTATTGCTCAAGAATGTAAACATTATATCTTTGGAAATGAGACTATAATCTACATAAATCACAAGTTACTTTAGTTCTTATAGACTCAACATAATTTATAGCAAGAGTGACATAAAAATGGTCTTCTTATCTTTAGCAATTCCTTTTAAACATCAAGCACAATAAGGGAAGTGCCAATCCTACCATAGATTATTTGATCCATTTGTTAATTCAATATCTCCTTAAATTATTCTTTATGCATGTGGAAATGAAGTCAAAAAATAATCATAATTATGCCCATTTGATATATATTTTACAAAAATCTATCGAAACTTGCTTTATGGTAAATTAGTTCCAAAATTTTACTTGCAGGATGAAATCATTTACCAACTTGGGTAGTTGAGAATCCTACATGAAGTACATGTATAGACATAATATATTATGGGAGGATTATTTTGGCCACACCTTAGGCTAAATAACTCCAAATATATCATTTTGTCCACATTTTTAATTGTCAAGCTAATTAATAAGAAGCAAGGTTTGTACGCACCTCTATTGGTTTTGAAGAGACCGCAAGAATCTATTTTCATGGACTTCCTCTCAAGCTATCCTACTACCAAACATGGTTATATTTTTTTTTTGTAGTAGATAATAGATTCTTAAATATGGGAATTTTAATTTCTTGTAAGAAAGGAATATAATAGCTATAGAATTGTAAGAAAATAATATGATAGCTCTAGAAATATCTCAATGATACTTTCAACATGTTTAGATCTACTTTGGAATCTTATAAACTATGTTGTTAGATAAGTTTAAAAGGTTCTTGATCAATTTATGGAACACACTTTGTTTATGTTGTCTAGACATAAAGTTGAACAAATTCACTACATTCCATCCTCACACTAATGGAAAGATGAAAGTGGAAAACATGAGATAACATAGCTTCTTAAGGTGTATAATTTGAAGAAGCATCATACTTGGGATGAGATCTTTCTTTTCATTTGGTACAACCACAACAAGGATCTACATAGCTCTACTATACACAAGAATTTTTGGGTTTGCTTGGGTCTCCAACCTTTGGAATAATTGAAATAACTTATCCAATTATTCCATCATAACAAAAACTTCTTTGGATCAAAAGGAAGTTGACAAAAAATCTCTTGATGTTTCACTAGCAATGTGAGTCGTTCTATAACAAGGTAATGTAAAGTACAAGTAGTACCATGACAAGCATTGGGCCCACACACCTTTCAAGACGGTGATCAAGGTTGGCTACACTTGGAGGAAGAAAGACTAACATGAACTTATTGCAAGCTTCATCCACTTCAAGGTACATACCTTATATGATCACCAAGAAAGTAGGAGATGAAATCTTCAAGCTTAATCTACCTTCTTGCTTTGGGTTACATCTTGTCTTCAATGTAAAACTCTCATGCCATTACTTTCCATCTTCGTTAGATACCTCAAATGTTGGAGAAACTCTTCAACAAATGGAGATCAAGTCAAAATATAAAATTCCAATAGAATTAGATCAATACATTATTGTCAAGGTTAAATGAACATGTCAAGACCCTTCTCTTTCAAATCACCAAAGTAGCTCAAGTTCTTTCCCACAAAAAATGATTTATAGAGGTGTAAGTTGCTAATTTATTTCCACATCCTTTGTTGTAATTGTATGCAATGGGAATGATTGCTCTTCAAACAAAGGTGGGTAATCTTGGAGAATCTAAGTCACTAGATTCCACTACAAATCTTCAATGTTACTTGATGTCCCTAACAATTTTGACAAGTTTGATGTTATAGTTTGCACCCATGTTACAAATCGTAAGTTTCAAATTGATTTGTCACACTATAATGCTTGACTAGTCTTTAATGATTGTTAGTGGTTATGATAGTTGTGAAACATGATATGGCATGATTTGGTCCCAATCGATGGTTCATCTCCCTTTCTTCATGTAAAATAATGCACACTACTATTCTATGTAGTTATATATACTAGATATTCCAAGAAGAGTAATAACACTTTGTCAATGTATATATGTTCTCACATATAATGGCACAAAACTAGCATAATACAAGCAACTTTCCTATTATAGCTTTAATTTGGTTGTCAAATGTCTTCTTTGGTTTTCTTATAAAAATTGCACTACATAATTCAAACTCTATAATTAATTAAAATTCCAATACATATAACTTAATTAGATATCTTTAATTGGGTTGTCCACAAAGTTCTTGTCTAAATTTTGGATCAAATGTTTAAGCATTATGTTATAAGAAGTTGTTACAAATCAATTGAACCTAAACATAAAATTGTTACATTAACATGTAATGTAATACTAAATTGTTAAACTTTGAACACTTGAAATGTGTTGAATTCTCATAAAATAAATATGACCTTACTATTTTTTAGAAAAATGTTAAAAATATTTATTTAAATTTTTTTTAAAAAAAATCTTTTTCATTTTAATAGTGTTGTTCTCCCTCATTTTATTATTTTAAAATAAAATAAAAACATCATGTTTTAATGGAGTTGTTTTAATAAAATTTAATTTATTTATCCACTCACTTATTCTAAATCAATTATAAAAGTAGTTAGTAGTTATCTTTAAGCAATATTCAATCCAAAGTGAAAAAGTACAATCATTATCACCTTTTAATATAATTAAAGTATAAAAAAGTAAATTAACTATTGAAATTCAATTATGTTAAAAGTAAAACTCAACTAATAAATTTAAAGCTATCCCTAAAAAAATCTTTCTAAACCCCCTAAATATATTTTCTAAATTTGTCTGTCATCACCTTTTTTTCAACTTTATTTAACATATATAAATAACCAAAAAAGACAACGGAGTAAACTGCGGTTCTTACGACTTCCTTAAAACCAACGGAACGCCCGAAAACCCAAGTGAATCTGAGATTAAAATAATGGGTGTCAGCTAATTCATGAAAACCACGCATCCGCCATTAACGGCAAAGAGGGAGTAAATTAAACCAAAGAAAACCATTCATTCTTCTCTCGTCCTCTTCCTACCACACAATAATTGACAGTTAATCCTTGGAAGAAAAACAACAATTTTAATTTTCCCGTTCAAATTCCACTCAAAAGCGAGTTAGCCAAGACGTCAAAATCTCCACGCTGGTCCGCACCCAATTCGCTGGACGTCACACAGTGACCGACAACGAACAACTCGTCAATAATGCTTTCCCTTCTTTTATACGCCTCTGCCCGGAAGATTCTTCTTTGTTCGTAGCGTCTTTTTCTATCTATCCCTTAGTACGCTCACGGGAGAAATTTCTCAGACGATTCGAAAAAGTAGGGCAAATTGCAGAAATTGTTCAGCTTCCCGACTATAAGAATTCTGTCAGGGCCACAGATAATTTGTATTTTTATTTTTTCTCTGTGCATTCAGTCAGATTTGGTCTGTAACAGAGCAAGCAACATCGAAAATGTCAAAGGACTGCGGCAAGCACAGCCACGGCGGATGGGGAGGGGGGTTTCCTCGGGAGCGGTTCCTGCGTAGGCTGTGCGGATGCCTGCTATTCATCATCATAATCGTGCTGTTCGTTATTCTGATCATATACTTAGCCCTCCGTCCGCACAAGCCACGCTTCTATGTGCAGGACGCCGTAATCCGCCAGTGGAACCTCACGGGCGACGACACGCTCACCTCCAGCTTGCAGTTCACCATCATCTCGCGCAACCCAAATGACCGGATCGGCGTCTACTATGACCGGATCAGTGGCTACGCCAACTACCTCGGCCAGCAGATCACCCCCTACAGCCCGTTAATGCCGTTTTACCAGGGTCACAAAGATGTTAATGTTATCTCCCCTGTTCTCTACGGGAGCACCGTTCCGTTGGCTCCGTTTGTTGCAGATCATCTGAGAGCCGAGCAGCAGAACGGAGTTCTTACTGTGAATCTGAGGATCGCGGGGAAGATCCGCTGGAAGGTGGGCACATGGACGTCTGGACATTACCATCTGAATGTGAACTGTTTTGCTATTATGGGGTTTACCAGCTGCTGCAATGGCGGTCAAGTTCCTTTGCAGGCGGGCACCAGGTGTGATGTGGACGTCTGAGCTGGGCAGACTTACTATAAATATTTGTAAGAATGTAGCTAGTTACATTGGGATTGCAGTAGTAAAGAAAAGGATTCCTACAGAAAACCTTTTTTTGCTTTTCTTTTTCTTTCTAGTGGTTGGAAGCCCTGAAACAGTCCATGATGGCGACTGATAGAAGCAAACTCAATTGCTAGATTGTGAAATAAAATTGTTAGGTGTGCAATTTTGCTTTCTTTTTTCCTTCCTTCTGAAATTACAATAAAAAAGCAGCCAGGAAGGCTTTCTTCTTATATACAAATTCCATTTCTTGTATGATTTGGACTGTAAGAGCACAGACCTTGATATCAATGCCATACAAGAAAGATAAAAGCTATGTTTTCCAAAAAATTTAATGGTTATTTTTGGGTCTGATACCCAAAACCCAAAACCTGTATATCCTTCATTTTCATTACACCTTTGTTTTACACTCTTGGAAAATTAATTTCCTTTTTATCTCTTAGATCTGTTTCAGAAGAAAATGTTTGTTTTAAGTTTTCTTCATTACTCTCCATTGTTTCTTTGGTAATTAATGAATTCCATTCAGTCCATCCATTTTTATAGTTGTAAGATCTTTATAAATTTCAACTGTAGAAATCACAATATCAAATTTGAGAATTGAACTCTTTAAGATTTTTTTATGAAATGCTTGTTAGCCACATCTTCACCAAAAAAACCTTCACTCAAACCTAACCTTCCACTTATAAAAAAATCATATAGATTCACTATTAATCATTTTTACATTTTCAAAAAAAATCTTAATGTTTGTAATTTTGTAATTTGTGCACCCTAATATGCATTAATGAATTTTTTCATATTTTTTTAGAATGAACAATACCACTTACCCTAAGAAATATTGCGTGATTAATTACACCTTGAACAAAAACAAAGTTTCATTATCTTTTTACATTTGCTTTGTACTCTGTTTTTTTCTGCCCATTAATGCATGCATCACTCAATTGTAATAAAAATGGGCCCTATTCATGGTTCCACACTTATTTGCAATGAAAGCATTGGGCATTTTTTCTATAATTATTATCTTTCTCATTAAAGCCAATGACTTTTCCTTCATCTTGAAGCAAGTCCCAGTCTACTTCTAAGCAAACTCAAAAGTGTAAAAAGTAGATACAAATGATGGAGGTAAGTGAGGTTAGAAGATTCACATTAATTTAGGATCAAGTTGCACCATCTAAACTAGATCACATGGTTTGACTTAGTGCGGAGGCAAGATGTATGATGTAGGTTAGCCCACAACCCACAACAGTAGAATTTTTTTATTTTTTATTTTTAACATAATCATTATAGCTTTATGTTTACATTGATTTGCATCCAAATCTTAATTTTAGATAATTCTATTGTAACATTCTAACCATTAAATAGAAAAGTAAAGCATCTACCATGCCAAATCAAATAAGTGCCTAATTTTTTCTCTAATTATTTAGAACTTTACAATAGTCATTGTCTAGATTTAATTTATCATTGATAAGCTTTGGCATAACATCTTATCTACCTAAACATTATTTTTTTGTGAACCTAATATTCTTACACCACTTCTAGGTGCATTGTCCAATTATCTTGAATCTACTTTTAGATTTCACATATATATTTTTTTATTCTTTTATTTCTAGTCCTTGTAGTCACTTCAACTTTATACACCAAAAAGATTCTAATTTTTCTAGATTGTCTTATGTGAAGTGTAAGGATACACTCTTCTCTATAAATGATTTCTTTGATATGTTCATCATTGAAAATATCACTACTTTAGTCCATCTCAATAAAGATGACATCAATAACCATAATGCTAATTATGAATTAATTAACAATTAAAAGTGGAGTGAAATGACCATCATAATACAACTTTTAAGGAAAGATATTATAATTTTAGATGATGGCATGTAATTTTTATTCCTAGTTGATGAGCTCAAGTGATTACTTATGACTAAACCATATTACATGAATATTGTCAAAAGCATAAGCCTTTATATTTTCTCCCTTACATTACTATGTTCTTATGTGTCATATTTTTCATGATAAAGGGCGAGCACACACATTTGTGCAAAGAAAATAAGCTACACTCTAATGTTCCTTGGAAGGAATATAGTGACACTTAAGAAAGAAGTGACACTAATATTCTTTGTAAGGAATTGGTAACAATTTATAAGAAAAGAGTTGCAATTTAAGAAGTCTTTAGATAAATGATAAATATCATGTAGGATAATCTAAATTAAATAAATATAAAATAAAATAAAAAACCTAATCACCTCACTAAAGATATGTCATCTTTAAATGTAAGAAAAGTCCACAACAAGATATTTTTTTGTTGAATAGTTATATACCCATAAAAATAAAACATAACAAATGGATCTATCATATGGCTCTAGAACTTAAATAACCAGGACTCTAAAGACCAAGGAAAGATTAGCCCTAACACATCCCTTTAATTTTTATTTGGAGAATAAAGGGAGAGTAAGTTATTGTAAAGAAAATAAAATGATCTTTTCTTTAGTTAAATGTAGTTTAATTAAATAAATGTATTTAATCATGTAGCAATTAGTTCCTACATTGTAGAGTTGGGATTGATCATAAAAAAATTATCTAGAAATAAATTTTTAAAAATTAAATAAATTGTAAGAGTACTTAGCTCCAATTTTGTTGTATAAGTCTTTGTCAAGGTGTCAAAAATGAATTTACCAAGGTTCTAAAATTTTATGTTCCATTCATTAATGTGTATAATCTATTTATACTCTATTTGGGTAAGCCTACATGTGAACCTAACCTCCATGCATGTAGATTGAACCTATGTGAGGACCTAAACTAATTCTCATAAATATGATTTGATAGAATATAGACTCTCAATATCTACTCACCTCATTTTATGTAATTTACTTGGTGTAAGCATAGGTGGTGTTTACAAACATCTTTAGGGAATATTGGTTACACTATGAGGGTCAACTTTTTCTTCGTCGGACCCTTAGAGTACGAGCTTTACCTCTCTAAGTGAAGGGTTTGAAGTAGAAAGCAAGCATGCAATGGATCGAGGATGATATGCTCTAGCAATTTTTTGAAAATTTCTTCTAAAATGCTCTCATAATTTCTTTATCAATAAAATACTATAATGATCCTTAATACCTGAGAGTCAATCTTCAAAATATTTTTAAATGAGTAAATGGAAATCTTTCAATACAATAACAAAGCACACAAATCAATATTCTATGTGCATAGAATTAGCTCACAATAGCTAGTGAAATTTTCAACAAGGTGAGATTTTGAATTTTAAAAGTGAAGGGATCAAATTCATAAATTTATAGAAGTAATCTCGCTCAAATTTGTACCAAGAAATATGATCTAGAGAGTTGAATAGTGGATCTATGATGTTCAATGATGGAAGGGATTGGAATATGATTTCATGAATAATTATGCTACTTGTAATTTGATTATTATATTTAAAAAACTCCAATTTAAGTGGGCCCAAAAAATAAGAGAAAAAGGCATGTGTATGCAATTTTCACCATTACAATCATATTATCATCTACCCCCTTTTTTTACATATATGGGTCATGCCCAATTTATTACAATGATAAATAATTTTTGTCTACAAAGTGGCCTTGTGAAAATATCTACTACTTGATCTTGATTGGTAAATAAAATTAAGGATTTGGTTTCCTTCAATAACTTCCTAAATGAAGTGATATTGAAACATATTATGCTTTTTTATAGCATGGGAGATTTCATTCTTTTACAAGGAAATTGTACTTTAATTTTCATAATACAAGGAGTTGGATTCTTTTACAAGGAAATTGTAATTTGGTTGTCATAATATAATGGAGAAATTTAAGGCTATAAATTTGTAGATATGACATTGCATCTTCATGAGATATCCCAATGGTGTTGAGAGATATTAACTTCTCCACCCTACCACACATGTTGTATTTATTAAGAAGAGTGTTGTCTTTGAGGAGAGCTCTTAAATTTTTAACTTAACCCTTCTCCATTATATAAATTCACATTGGATTCGCTTGAGTTTGATAATAATAGTTTTGAGGATTTAGATACACCTAGGCACATTCATGGCGATGAGGATTTGTTTTCCTTTAATTTGGTTGATGAGAACGATGATGAGGATACAACTCCTACCTCTTATAGTTTTCCTTTTAAGATTGAGGAATCTTAGGACTCCTAGTTCTTTTGCTTCTAATCTAATTTGGGCTAGATAGACTCTATATTCTATAGGTGATTGTGTTACGAATCCATTAGATACTATGTAAGTAAGATCACAGTTCTAGGGTCATCCACATGTTTTCATCTCATCCATTTTTGATCCATTGTTTTCTAGGAGGTATTTGTCATTCTTGAGTGTAATGAAACTATGTAGGAGAAGTATAATTTATCGGTTAGGAACCACATTAGGGATTTGGTCCCCATCCTAAGGAAGGAATGTTGTTCAATGTAATTAGATATATTAGATAAACAATTTAGGGGATGGGTTTGTTGATAATTTTAAAGAATAATTGGTTAATAAGGGGTTTTCATATGTTCTTAGTATTGACTTCTCTAAGACCTTTGTATTGGTTTCAAAGATAAACTTTATCTAATACAAACGTGTCATTATTGTAGCACATCATTTGAAGATTCATCACATGGATACATAAATATTTTTTCTTTGTGGAGATATTGATGAGTATATATATGGAGTAAAAAAAAGTTTCTTTGAGATTATTCCATAGTTTACATTCTTAAAAAATCTATCTATGACCTTAACTAGGCCCCCTAGGCTTGGTATACCAAGATGGATTCCTTCTCATAGTTGGGTTATGTACATGCCATTATAATCTAAATATCTATATCTTGTAGTAGGATGATTCTCTTCTATTTCTAGTTTTGTATGTTGATGACTTATTGATCATAGGGAGCTCTTCATCCTCTATCGTGGTAGTGAAAATTCCCTTCATAAAAGAATTCTATGAATGGCCTGGTTGATTTATATTATTTTCTTAGGCTTGAGATATCTCAATTTAGTTTTTGGATTAGCATTACACAATCCAAGTAGACACTTTAATTTCTCTAATAGTTGTACATGGTTGAATATAAGCTTTCTCTAGCTTCTTTATATATATATTCAAACTTGAGGCACAATGTTCTTCACTATTGGTTGATGCTAAGTTTTGTATTAATTATTATTGGGATCCTCATATACCTAACTCACATAACCTAATATTTCATATTCCATTGGCATGGTATCTTAGTTCATGCAAGAGCTTCATGAGTTGCACTAGAAGACAATGGAGTAGATTCACCTCTACATACAGAGTACTCATAGTGATGAGATTCATTATACATCAAGTGTTGATATGATTTAATTGGGTATATTGATTTAGATTAGGCGGGTGATTATCAAGATTGCAAGTCAATTTCAAGCTATAACTTCTAACTTCTCACTTATTTTGGATCCTATATTTGGGTTGAGCAAGAAATATCATGCTATTACTCTATCTTATAATCTATAAACAAATGTATAGCCCATAATCTTAGTACAATGAATATAATTATATAATAATATTAATAAAAATTATTATTACAATTAAATTACTAGAATAGATTTCATCTTCAAGATAAAATTAAGAGTTCACAATGGTTCTCTTTGATTACTAAATAAGAAAGAAAGGGAATGAAAAATATATATCCTTATAGTTTTCAAATTTGATGACGATGTTGATAAGACAAAAAAATAAAAATCAAGAGATTCCTTATCTAAGTTCTTAAATCTATGAGGGTAAGAAAAAAATAAAAACCCCATGAATGTTTTTAATTCATTATTCCATCCTACCTAAGTAATTAAAAGAAATTACCTAAGAAAAATTAAAAAACATGTGCAACATACTGAGGGAAAACATGTCCAAAGTGATAAAATACTACAATAAAACCCCCTTAAGTGCAATTGAGGTAAGAAGAAATGGATCCCAACAATAAGTACTAATGAGGTACGCATGTATAATCTAAAATAACCTCAAAGTACAAAGAGAACTTGTACCCCCCTGAAGTAGAATAGGAGAACACCCATAGGGAAAAAACCTCCATCCCAACTAAGGTATGTGAAAGAAGATAAGATAGACTCCCCCAAAGTAAGTGTTATAAAATCCTTGCAAGATAAGATGCATGTGTGTCTCCATAGAAAAAGAAAAGAGTGATGCATAATGTCACATAGAACATGATAAACCAGGTCCCTCTATAATAGATGATGCACCTTCCTTTTGAAAGAAAGAAACCCCTGGTTATCAAACTACTAAATTTTCACTCAAGTGGAATTTAGAAATGAATCAAGACATATGGTTTTGAAAGTTTCTCATGTGCCTCAATATCGATGTTGAATTATGATTAGGCCATAAAATATTCAAGAACATTGACCAATAAAATGTGAGACCTAGACCAATTTAAATTAGGATGTGTCAAGTGAGTAGCATGTTATCGTAGAGAGAGTACAAGAGAATCCATGATGGGAGATGAATCAAGTATTGATACAAGCTATTGAACCAAACATAAGAAAATTATCCTCAATATTTTCATTAACTTCTAAAATGTGGGAGTCCACAAACAAATGTGAAATGTATAGAAAGTAGAATCCCCAAGGAAGTGGATCCTATAAACATGAAGAACCCTATTACGGAGAATATAGATTGAAGCCCTCAAAGAAGCAACTCTAAACTTTGATTAAGAAATGGGTGAAGGTAATGCTAAAACTTCCTCTGGAAATAAGAA
The DNA here is from genome assembly GCA_007258455.2 of Sequoia sempervirens. NCBI lineage: Eukaryota > Viridiplantae > Streptophyta > Pinopsida > Cupressales > Cupressaceae > Sequoia > Sequoia sempervirens. The sequence goes on along the minus strand of VDFB02105785.1, from coordinate 221,732,492 downwards.
TGCCTTATATAACACTATTGTAAAGAATTACTGGAAGCTCTCAAATAAGTGTCTATAAACTTTGAAGTAGCAATAGGTATAAGAGAGATGTCCTCAATTATAGGTGGGTTATTAGGAGGAGGAGTAGGCTCAATAACAATATCATTCGTATGTGAGGTTCTCCAAGAAAGTATCACTTTCAAATGATGAATCTAGGGGCCTCCATACAACTATTAGATGAAAATTCAACCATTGAAATTGGTGTAGGCGGGAAATGGGGGTCTTATTAGACTACCAATTCCAAGAACAATAAATTAACTCAACAACTTCTAGTATTTAAATTTTGAATTGCACATTCAAATTCTCATTCATAGGAAACTTCATGGAGTTTCAAAACATCAATTTCATTCTACAAATAAATGTCACAAGAATATTGGAGTGAACAAATTAAATTATTGAAATCTTTGGCAACAAATTTACTAATTAATTACATTATTTACAAAATTTGTTACACAACCATACATTAAACATATTATCTTATTCCCCCTATACACAGCGCTCTATTTTTTATTTTCCTCAATTAAAACACTGAGCAGTAAACACTTCACTATCTCAGCTTTGCCAACCCCTCCAACAACAATTTCAATTTTTATTTTCTCTCTTGAGCATAGAAGTTGAATAGGTTTTTAATTTCAACTTAAAAATAACAACCAAAATAGGTAGCATGAAATGTGATCGACCAACAATTAAAATTTGCAATAGCTAAAAAATAACTCCATGCCCCTTCCATGACTCAACCCCTTTTCCCACATATATTATATGCCAAACTCTAAGGGATGCTTGAAATTGGTTTTCTAAAATCTTCAAACATGAGCAACACCTTCACTTAGGCCCACACAATTCTTGTGGGATGAAGTAATCCACCAAACAACAACAAAATGTATCACCCCTCTAGGAGGCATTGGAAAATGGAAGACAATGATTATTATAAAGGCCGCAACAAAAATAAAATACTCCTCAAAGTATTGACCCATGCTAAAGAAAATAAATTGCTAGAAAAAAATGGAGTTTAATGTGTAAAGTGCTCACACCAACCATTCAAAAGATCATGCCCAACCAATATGCAAACATTGAAATTGTAGACACGTGAAATTGACATCATGCATATTTAATTAAATCATATTCACCCATCAATTAAATAAATCTAGTTTATTTGATTGATCTCCTAAATTTTCTTCATTTAATTAAATCAAATATATTTAATTAAATGGATAGTGCATCAATTTCCTCCCTTTTGATTTAAATAAATCCAAGTATCTAAGTCAAAAGTCACCTAATCATCATCTTAAATTAATCAAACCATGATTAATGCTAATCCTAATCCTCTTTTCTCTCGATTTTGAAACTTGTACACATAAATCAATTTAATTGATTTATTAATTCATCATTTTCTTTCAACTTGGCATAAAAGGGGAATATTCTCCAAGTTTGAAATCCACCCCAAACATTTATCATCTCCATCCCACAAAAGAGCTTTGGAAACATCATTCTAGACTTGGGTAAATCATCAAAATCAAAATCACTTTGTTTAGTTAGGTGTATGCGAATGCATCCTTTCTCATACATTTAATTGAATTAGCAATCCTTTGAACAAGTTCATCCTAAGATCACATCTAACATCTTAGGGTTTACAAGTCCATTATCCAAATCCAATGAAACCAATCAAAATCAAACCCTAAGTCTAGCATTGATCCAAAGTTCCTAAACGTTCAACACCCATATCATTCACCCCTTTCATCATTCATCTCATCATTGGTCCTAAACACCTTAGAGGTCAACAAGGTCAAAACACAAGAGGAATATGGAATATAAACTTGATCCATACATCATGAGTGGTCTAAACCAACCAAACTATCAAAGCCTTACAATGTTGATTGATTATCAAAACTCATATTTATACAATCTGTACATGGGATCATTATCCCCTACAAACCTTAATGGTGCAACAAATGTGAGTATGACCAATCAAAATTTTGGAACACCTTTCCCGATGGCAGATTTAAATCTGAGTCCAAACCTACAAATCTATCAACCAAACACCCAATGCATGAGTATTCCACAAACGAAAAACATTATCCCACCAAATCCATACATGCCAAGTATAAGTTTTCAAACATGAACATTTCAAATCCACACTTGGTAAACTTTGGGATGGATATGTTTGTGAATCACACAAATGTTGTTCAAAGTCCAAACACGATGATAAAAACTCCATGTATTGATCCAAGTCAAGGCAACACCATGCAAAATTAAAGTTACCTAAATCAAGGCAATGTGATTCCCAACCACAACAATGCTCAATTTCAACCTATCATACCAAATCTGAGCATCATCCCAAATCAGAACATTGTCCAAAATCAAACGCCACAAGTACACACTCCAAATTTTCTTTAAAAACAAAAGCCAAATCAACTATATCAAGGGTGCCAAGATCAAAATCAAGACCAAGTTTTACTAGACCAAATTGCTTCACTTGACAAACTAACTGGAGCCTTGAAACAAGAGACATTTTTACTCCAAAATCAATGTACTCTACCATTGATTGAACCATGTCATCAAAGCAATAATTTGTGGCCACAACCATGTCAAGAACAATATCTCCAATTTCAAGAAGTTGGATACTAAGATCAACAACATCAACAACAAACCCAATCACCATGTCTCCAAAATCAATCACCATAAGGTCAAATCTCACAAGGTAACAAACGGAAATACACACCTCTTGGGGGACCCATTGAATTGATCATGCAATGGTTGGCACAAGAAAATCTCATTAAACTCCCTGTTTATGAGGATTATCAAGAGCCCTTAGTTAAACCACCAGGGTATAATGAGAAGCACTTTTGTGGCTTCCACAAAACAAAGGGACATGCAACATTAGATTGTATTCAACTCAAAAATCTCATCCAAGACCTTATTGATCAAAAGATAATCACTATTGGGGACAATGATCAAGATCTATCCATTAACATACATCAAGAGTCACTTTTCAAATAAATATTGGTGAAATATTAATACCTGCTAGAAGTTCCAATTCATATGCATTTGATGAAAATTTTCACAAAATATTACATGGGCATATCTTCTTCAACTTCAACTTACTATACATGTTCCTTGTGGGAACCTCTCCTTCCTCAAGTGTTCCATCACTAACTCTCCAATCTAAAACTCTTGCTCCCTTTGATGCTTATCAACATACTCTTTGTATTTGGTGGAACTCTTCTCCAAATTTTCCTTCACTTCCTTATGCAAATCATGTATATATTCAACAAAGTCTTCCACTATCGCCCTCTTTCTACCCAAATATGCACTATCCCCCATTTCATCCACACCCCTTAAGGTTGTACCAATATACAATTTGAAATGGACTCTTTCCCACACTTCGATTGAGCGAGTTATTATAAGCAAATTTTGCTTGTGCCAATGTCAAATCCCATTGATTTGGTTTGTCACCTACCAAGCATCTCAATAAATTACCCAAACTATTGAAAATTTGGTTTGACCATCGGTTTGTGGATGGTAGGTTGAGCTAAACCCCAATTGTGTTCCCATTTTCTTCCACAAGGTGCACCAAAAATGACCAACAAACTTCGTGCCTTGATTTGAAATAATACTCTTTGGCAAGCCATGTAATCTAACCACTTCCTTGAAAAATAAAGTAGCTATGTGGGAAGCATTATTGTGCTTTTGATATGATATTAAATGATCCATTTTAGAAAATCTATCCACTACAACAAAAATAGAATCATTACCTCTTTGTGTTCATGGTAACCCCAAAACAAAATCCATACTTATATGTTCCCACGATATTTCCAATAGTGGGAATGACTGATACAACCTCTTATTTTACCTCACTCCTTTTGTATATTGACACACTGACAACCTTGCACCATCTTCTTTACATCTACACTCATACCTAGCCAATAATAACTCTCATTCAACTACACCAAATTTTTTTCCACTAAAAAATGACCACCCAAACCTCCACTATTCTTCTCCCTTATTAAATTTTCCCTCATTGAACCATGATCTATACACAATCTCTTCCCCTTAAACAACAAACCTTCTTACATAAAATACTCTAGCCATGGAGTTCTATCCCTTTCCACGAGATTATTGCACGTTGTCTAAGCCTCTTTAAAATCAACATCCTCATCATACAACTCCCGCATAAAATCAAAACCAACAACATTCACTCTCCTTTTAGTCAACAATAAATGCCTCCAACTTAATGCATCAACTACTCTGTGGGCTGATGCAAGAAGTTGGGTCCACAAAAAACTCAAAAAGTGGAAGTGTTTTTTTTTTAATTTTTAATTTTTAATTTTTTTTATGTTTTTCAAAATTTGTCACACTTGAATTGAAAATTTGAGGCACTTACACAATGAATCTTAAAAAAGTCAGTAATATGAAATTTATAATTTTGAATCTAGTTTCCAAACATGTAATTTATTCAAATACCCAAATGATAGAAATTAAATTTTGATAGGGATATATAAAACCACTTTTTAAAAGTCATTTTTTTTACCATACCATGCACGTGTACAGACACCACTTTTTGACCCAAATAAAATTACTTTGCTAATTCCTTTTGGGTAAAGGGAGCTAACAACATGAATATTGATGAGGAAATTTTTTTGTAATTTTTTTTTGAATATATATATTTTTTATTGGCATTAATTGTTGTTTTTAAAAATCAACATGTACAGACAACATAACTAGACTTAAACTAAACATTTTATATATATATATTTTCATTGTGTAGAGAATTTTCTGAAGATTGATGCCATATAATTTGTTTTAAAAGAAACTTAACCAAAAAAAAGTTATTAAAAAACAAAAAAAGCCTGATATTTCAAGTTTAAGGACTAGTTTGCCTAGAAATTAATTAAAAAATAACAAATATAATCCAATATTAATAAAAATTATATATTTGGAAACTTGACATTGTGTTCTCTAATGGGTTTTAATTTCATAGATTGATTCAGAAAAAAGTCCATCAGCCATATTGCCAAAGTTGGACATTCTTCTTCAATCTGCCTTAGTTTTTAGTTGCAGGTCAAAGGCTAAGGGTCAGGTTACCATGCCTTTTTTGAGGCTAAATCCAAATTAAAAAACATCTCTTGTGAGTTTCAAACCTTTTGGAACAAGTACCCACTTCAAAATGGGTACCTATTTTTAAAAATGAATGGGTATTTGTTTTAAAGCTAAAAAAACGACACTTCCCCTAAATGTGGACCCAACTTCTTGCAGTTACCCCTATTAGATTTCCCACTTCTATGTTTCAATACAAAAGAATAACTTCAATGAATAAATTCAACCCACTTCACATGCTTTTGACTAAGCTTACCTTGGCTGTTTATATATTGCAATGCATGATGATTGGTATACAAAACAAACTCCTTTGAAAGGAAGTAATGTCGCAACTTCTTAAGAGCTTGCACAATTGCACAAAACTCTTGATCATACATAGAATATTTTTTTTGCTTCATTTAACTTCTTGCTAAAATATGCTATTGGTCTTCCCTCTTGACTCAAAACTCCTCCAATCGCTCTCCCACTTGCATCACAATCAACTTGGAACACTTTACCAAAATTGGGGAGTGCTTTAGAACATAGGTTGCTCTGTTACTTTAGCTTTCAAAAGCTTGAAGATTTGCTCAGCTATTGTTGTCCACACAAATTGTTTTCTATTACCCTTCATAGTATTCATAATAGGAGCGCAAATCCCACTGAAATTTCATATGACCTTCGTATAGAAGCTCACTATTTACCATGGAAGCTTCTTGCTTCAAACATACTCCTTGGTGAAGGCCAATCTACAATTTCTTTTACCTTTTTCAGATTCATTTTAAAACCACTACCAAAAACAACAAAACCCAAATATACTAGCTCCTCTTTTATGAAGCTACACTTTTTCACATTCACTAAAAATTTCTCTTATTTGAGTCTTTACAAAACTGCCCTAACAGGCTGTAAATGCTCTTCCTTTATCTTGCTAAAAATAAAAATATCATCCAAATATACTATGGAAAACTTACCAAGGTATGGTTTCAACACCTCGTTCATCAACCTCATGAAGGTACTTGGCGCATTTGTCAAACTAAATGACATCACCATCCATTCATACAATCCATCCTTTGTTTTGAAAGTGTTTTTTCATTCATCCCCTTAAATCTTATGCAAATTTGATGGTACCCACTCTTTAAATCAATTTTGGTAAAATACTTATCCCCACTCAAACAATCCATCATATCATCCATTCATGGTAAGGGAAACCAATACTTGATAGTTATCTTGTTTATGGCTCTCGAATACGTACACATCCACCATTCACCATCCTTCTTTGGTGTCAATATCACTAGAACAACACATGGACTTAAACTTTCCCTAATCATCCCCTTATCCAACAATTCTTGACCTTGCCTATTTATTTTTGCATTCTCCATGGGTGTCATTCGATATGGTGCTTTGTTTGGCAAGCTTGCATTGGGACTAATATCCATACAATGACTTATGCTTCTCATTGGTGGTAATCCATCAGGTAGTTCCTTCATCATTATGTCTCCATATTCTTCCAAAATTTTCAAAAAATTTCTTCCATTTTTTTTGAATTTCCATTGGTATTTCTTCATTTTCTTTTGCTTTCCCAATTACATTGCAATCTTTGGAACAATAGCAAAACATTGTCCTCCTTCCTTCAATTCTTTCAAAAATTGTTTACCAGGAAAAAAAACCTTGGAACTGCCCTCCACTTCTTCAATGAGGCATTTTTGGCCTATTGGAAGCAATGTTGGAGTCTTTTTACTTCAAAATACTTAAAAATGAGTAGTTTACTAATATGGGCTTCAAACCCCCATTTTTTGCTATTTCATATGATTTTCAAATTTAATGAAAAGAAGGCCTATTTTGACTTTCTTAATCTACCTAGATGTATTGGAATAGTTAAAAATACTACTAGTATAATTGAAAGAGCTAAAGTCGCATAATTAGAGAAAACACATGCAAAACCCCAAAGCTTAAAAAAATATTGAAAATTTTAATTTATCTAAATCATTTGAAGATGCAAGAGAAGAGCATCTTGAATTTTTAGGAAACATAATTGTAGTTCTTGATAACTAGCCCCCCAAATCTATCAAATACAAAACTATAAAAAATATCTTAGCATTAATTGATCTAATACCATGTAAAAATATAATATATATATATATATATATATATATATATATATATATATATATATATATATATATATATATATATATATATATAATATATATATATATATATAACCTAAAATTTTAGTGAAATGAATAGAATTATTGTAATGCCCCAAGCTGAAAAGCTCAAACCTGATGTAACATTTTTTTTTGAAATAAGGATAACAACACTGATAAATGCAACATTGACATGCCAAACTTGCACAATCAATGTGCACACAAGTGTCACACTAACATAATATCGAAGACAACAAGGCACTTCACCATTGCATAAGCAATGTGGAAATAGTAGAAGATTGACCAAACGTGGGATAAATCCACCATGATGAACAAAACGGTAGAGAGAGAATAAACCTACATGACAATTAGTTACTAAACCATGATCATGTTCTCTCACAACAACATACCAGGATAGGATGAGGTATTCATCAAACTCCAATCCACATCTAAACATACTAAACCAATCTAAACAAAGAGGAAAACCTTCACAAGAGGTTTCCTAACCAAGATGCACAACTCACCACAAATTGGAATGACAACAAGTCACTTCCAGACAACCTCATGTCTCACAAGACATCTTGTCTTATAGTAACATCACCCAAGGGAAGAAACTACTTCACAACACCCCATGACCTATGAGGATTGTTGAGGACACTCACAAGAAGATCCAAAATGTCTTATAACCTTTGCAAGAATTCACAAAACTTAGAAGAATCATCCCCCCAACCCTAGGTTTGACAACCAGGTCATATCAAAAGGTTGCACACAAAACAATACAAGAGATGGCATAAGTCCTCAATGAAGGAACTTGAGAAATGGGTCGAAACACTACCAAGACCTTGGGAATATGGTGAAAAATTGTGGAATTAGGCTTTAGATTACCCCTTCCATTTTCTCAAAATATTTCAATGCCTTTTCATCAAACCTATTTTTTGCATATCCTATAATAATTAGAATCCATGATAGCACATCACATTGAGCTATATTGCTAAACAATTTAATTTCCTTGTGTATTTTTTAAACCTTTTGAATACATATCTTTTAGAGAATGTACAACTACAACATTTGACCAAAATCTCCTCCTAGTTATTCTTTGATGAATATCAATGTCATCTATTAATATCCATTGGCCTCAAAATCATTTGCAAGTTATCTTTGGGATCCTACATCACAAAACTTTATATGTAAGCTACCATTTAATGGGATTTGATTTGTTATGGGTAGAGTACTTGATCATCACATTCTAGATTTTATATTGTGTTATGATAACAATTAGTTTGCTATCCTTAATTCATAAGAAGTTATATTAATTTGATAGATGAAGCTTAAATAATAATTAAAAATAATTTAACGACACACTTTACTCCTTGCATGCTATAAAAGAAAATAACCAATAAAATGATTCAACATCTTAAAGATACTTTTGTAACAATGATCACTCACTTTTTAATAAAAAAATCATTTGATTAAAATAGATAGAAGTTTGATGGAAAAAGTAATCAAGAGGAAATTGAAGTTCATCTTGTAAGAACCATGTTTATGGCGAGTGCAATTGAGAAAATATGCAATATCAAACCTTTCAAATTTGTAGAGTTATGGTGAATTCTAAATTACTAGGTGAGCATATGATATTGTTGATCAAGTTACATATGATTTTTGTATCAATGTTTTGTAGGAAATGAACATAATGTCCAAGCCTTTTTTTTATGATTAAAAATGCAGTTTTGTTAGCTCAAATTCTATTTTCTATAATCATTTTCAACTTAAACTTTTTTCTCAAATGAAACTTTGGGTTAATGTTGGCTATCAAGTATCAATCCTACATCAAAATATCAAACTATCTTATTGGTAAGTCCTAAGAGTATTAACATTGAGATCATTATTAACTAAAGCAACCACATTGAGTTCTATTTGTAAAAAAAATATCACAACATAATTTTTCTAAGTATTTATATGTCAAGAATATTCAACAGAAACAACAAAATAGTGAATGCCTAGATTTTGAGAAAAAAATACTATAGAACAAAGAATAACATAAAATATGTACTTCACATTGTTTTGTCAACATCTCTTTCAATTTAATAAATATCAAATATTTGTCTCAAAGAAGAAATAACTTAGGTTTGCATCTACACCCTCATAATCATTTCTGTTCAAATGTCGATAATCTATATGATATGTAAAACTACTTACTCGTGTTAGATTATTACAAATAACATGAGAAATGGAGACACTCGAGCAACTTGTAACCTCATAGTATAACGTTTATCACTTTTTTAAAATGTCTTAATATTTATAAATCTATTTTTACATTAAAATTAACTAACTTAAACACTAAGCAAATTGAACTGATAAGATGGAATGGGTTTGGTATAATCACAAGGACTCAAGTTTATTCCAAAAAAAACCATCACAATTGATTGATGCATTAGATTCCACTACATACTCAACATAAAAGTTTGTTGTACGAAATAAATTTTACCATAAGATCGAGTGCATTGTCTATTTGCACATAAACTAGGGCACAACCAAACCAAATCTTTCAACTATATACACAATCAAAATCATATAAGCAACACTACCGAGGTCAAACTCCAAATATAATCAATTTTATCTTTGCTTTCTACTTGTAAGGAGGAAGAGGTAGCAAGATTAATGAATTCTAGATTCCATAAGTACATAAAAAAATTAATCTCTCCTTGTTACATTGACCTTTTGTGTTAGATTAGTGACTTGAACTAGTGCCCACACTTCATAGGTTCGTGACAAAATTGTTAAAGGCAGAGAGAAAACACACCTTACCCATAATAATATGCCCATCTTATAACTCAAAGAACCCTTCCCTTTTCAAAATTTAATCAAATCTATAAGCTTTGTTGTAAAAATTTACATTACCATATTTTGTAGCCATCACTAATACAACATGAGAATCTAGAACATAGATTATGCACAAAATACTAGTAACTTATAATTATTAAAATTATGAATAACTCATAGAAATCAACTATGATAGGTATGTTATCTACCTTGAAAATGATGTTGGGGGAAAAATTTAAACAAACTAGAAAGCCCCTACAAATTGATAAAAAATTGTGGTATGTCTTTTGGTAATCCATATTGAATGTTCAAAAAAGGACCTCACATATAATTTAGATCATCTACAAATAATTATACCCAAAATTCAACTCAACATAGATCTAAAGATCAACATAAAGGCTAACATATAATCATTCCTACTAAATTATTATCTTCATAAACTTCACCAAATCAAATTCCCCCTTAAAATAGTTTTACAAAAGTGCTAATGCAAAGTTATAATTAGAACTAAATTGCAACAAAATGCATGTATACTTTTCCATATCATTGAAACTTATATAGTATATTGTGAACCTCAATCCTACCCTTTGTAGCCAAATAAATTTTAGAATAAAACTTGACATGAACATAGCATAACACTTGGTTTGACTTGAATAAACTATTAAAAGTGATTGGCATAATATAAAATGTAATATAAGTATGATCATCTTATAAACAATATATTGAGGATCACTCCACACATTCAACCTACTAAAATTTTTGATAGTGGATAAGATGCTTGCAAATACAAAGCCCTCTTTCAATACTTTGTGATTCACGACATTAAGAAAGAGAGATTTCCAAACAACTATGGCCACTTGTAGATCTAAAGAGTAAATGAAAACATAATTAAAATAAAATGCAAATACCTTGATCTTGCCATTGTGGAATGACTAATTTTAAAAAATTACCATAAAATAAATCTTTTGACTATTTTAAATTTATTACATTTTCAAAAAATATAAAAATAAAACAATATAATTAAAATATAAATTGAATTATTAAATAAAACATATGAAATAATATGACATATTCTAAATGTAAAAAATAAAATTTAATAATTACAAAAAAAATCATATAATAATAACCTCTCAAACAAACTAAAACTATCTTCGAGTATTTAACTCCAATGTCTTCTTTGTAACCTGCATTTTTTCAATAAAAAAAAAACTAAAACTACCATGTAAGAAAATTGTTTAACCCCATAAATATAGGCTACTTTCTTAATTTGTCTCTCGTCACCTTCTTACAATTTTATAGCATTTTTCCCGTTGTTCAAATTCTCCACCCTATTCCCTACCAAATTATCTCGACACCGTGCAGAGACTGACAAAGAATAAATTTTAATAGTACGTTCTGCAATTGCGTGGAAAATTCTTCTTTGTTAATTGTGCCTTTTTCTATCCTTTCAGTACGCTCATGGCGGAAATTTCTCAGACGATTCGAAAAACTCGGTAAATTATTGTCTACTGCACCTTACAGTCAGATTTGGTCTGTACCAAAGCAACTTACCTTCGGCAAACACAGCAGATTTCGTCAGTCTGTGCGATGCCTGCTATTCTTCATCATAATTGTACTCTTCGTTTTCCTGGTCATATACTTAACCCTCCGTCCGCAAAAGCCACGCTTCAATTTGTAGGACGCCGTTATCCTCCAGTAGAACGTCACAGGCGACGACAAGCTTACCTCCAGCTTGCAGCTCACACTCATCATGTGCAGCTAAAATGACCGGATCGACCTCTACTATGACCGGATTCTCAAACCAGATTCAAATGTGGACAGAAGCAGACGTGTAAGCTTTAAATGCATGTACGCCTTTTCAAACAGAAGCTCTTGGAATTCGAGAACAGAACTGAAAGGTGCAGATTAATTCCAGAGTTCGGGGCGCATATACATTGTCTATTAAGGCCTTGTGAGGTCCGTCATCCTTCTCTGTACTATGCACTGGACTGCAAGCACACTGACCGTTTAATAATTTATTAGGCACTTTCGGCTTTTTTATTTAAAAGGCCGTACAAAAGTGAATAGGAATGCTTGTTTGACCAGCCTTTCTGTTCAATCTACCAGAATCTGCCAAATAATATTTTGAAACCCTAAAATAATAGGTCTTTGGAGGAGTTTAGGTAAAGCCGCCTTGCCGAGGTAAAGCTTACGTAATGAACCGCAGGTCACCGGCCTATTTTTTTTGTTTTGACGCTCACATTGTATGTGAAGGCACGTTTGAGTAAATTGTGCTCCATTGTCTCCGTTTGTTGCAGGTCATTTGATGGATCAGCAGCAGAACGAGATCTGGTCGAAAGTGGACACGTGGACTTCCGGTAATTTTCATCTCAATGTGAATCATTTTGCTATTTTGGGGGTTTACCAGCTGCTTGCAATGGCGGTCAACTTCCTTTGTAGGCAGGCGCCAGGTATGATGTGGACGTCTGAGCTTGGTAGAATTATTATAAATATTTGTAAGAACGCAACTACTTAGTTTTGAGTTGCATTGGGATTGCAGTAGTAAAGAAAAAGGATTCCTACGGATTTTTTGTTTTGTTTTTTTTACACAGTGGTTGGGAGCCGTGAAAGAATAAGTCCATGCTGACCACTTTAGAAGCAAACCTTATTCTACATTATTAAATAAAATAAATTCAGTGTAGGTACTTTCACCTTCCTCGGCCTTGAAATTACAATAAAAAAGTAGATACACCTTCTATTCCATTCCTTTGGCTCAATGCTTGTATGATTTGGATTCTAAAAGAATAGGTCTTGAAAGGAATACCATACTCTTTCATCCTTTTTGTGGGACAAAATTCCACATTCTTCACTTCTACACCTTTATTTAATAACGCATAAATCTTCTCTCACCCAATATTTGTCAATGATTTGTGATTTCATCATCTATTTTGTTGCCATATATTGTAGGATATTTTGTTTGGCCACTATGGGTTAGACTTTGGCACAACATTGGCTCTAGATTAGGTTGTGCGGTGCTATTCAATTTGTCACATGTTAAGTCATCATTTTGTATTTTATTTATATATATATATATATAAAGAGGGTCATTATCATGTCTATTTATCTATTAAATATTTCAAATTAATAGTTATGTTAATGTATTTAAGAACATCTACTAAATTACTTAAAACATATATGAAAAGAAAGGAAATACAGATAGATAATTTTGACACAAGAACATTCAAAGCTAGCATTTTGTGGTCAATCATTACACACCAATCCACCAATTACACCATACTAATGTTTGCATGACATGTTTGGTGTGTATGCAATATTTTGCTATTTACTAGTGACTTGAATGAAGTCAAGGAGATTGAAGGAATAATGCATTTTTTTCTATTTCATCAAGTCTACTCCAACATTTAGATTCATAACGTTCAGACTTATTGTAATGAAAATATTGGATATTCCTTTTTATAGTTATTTTTTCTCCCATTATTTTTGCCTCTTTCTCTTCCTTTGATGTTGTTACTTCTACCTCTAAAATTATTATCTCTTCTTCTAAAGTTGTTGGATTAATGTGTAAATTCTTTTTTTTTTTGCTAGAGTCATCTCTAGGTCCATTTTCATTATGATTCTTAGAAAATAATTATATTACCTCAAAGGCTTACCTTAGAGGAAAATGCTTATTCTAATCTTTATTCATTATTCTCCATCTTTTCATTGGCAATTAACAAAATTCCACTCAATTTATCTATTTTCATAGTTGTGATATCTTTATAAATTTTAGTTGTAGAAACCACACTATCAAAGTTGGGAGCCATTCCCCTTAAGAGTTTTCAATGACATGCTTATTAGCCACTTCTTCACCTAAAACTTTCATTGGACAAATGTAAGAACTTCTGTGCTTTTGTCAGAAAATTATTCATAAATTCACTAAACTAATTGTTTTACATTTAAACAAAATCTACATTCATAACTTTTTAGTTTGTGCACCTTGAAATACATTAATGATAATTTTCCTTCATGTCCTAAGGTGTAAAACTGTGTGTGTAGTTCTATAATTGGGTCTAGGTGCTTTTCTCATATTTACTAAGAATGAACAATGGCACTTATCCTATGAAATGTTACTTGATTAATTGCACCTTGAATGAAAAATAAACTTCCATTAGATTTTCTAGTATTTGTCTTATACCACTTTTTTTATTGTCATTTAATGCATTTATATCTATTAGTTAGATACATATCCTGGTTGTATAATTTTCCAAAAATGTTTAGATTCTAGTAGAGTTTGCATCATACTATACCAATAGGTAAATTTTTCCTCTTCAAAGATGATAATTAACATGCCACACATCACATTCTTGACCATATTTATAATCACAAAAATGGGTACAATATACCAAAATTAGAGCATAAATCCCTAGAGATATCCTTACAAACAAATTCTCCCTTGTTCCTTCAAATGAGACCCACATATCATTTTTTAACAAGATTTTATATTGATGACAAACTTCTTAATAAGATACCCTATGTGATAAGTAGTTACAATTTACCTCTATGGATTCAAGTTGTTAAAAAGTTTCCTTTAACAACTAATTATCATAGTACCACTTCTCACAATCAGCATACCAAATAGTTGTAGTAAAATGGTGATTCATAGTGTCCAAACTTATTGCAATGAAGCATTGGACATTCCTTTTATAATCACTATCTTCCCCATTAAATCCAATGGCCTTTCTTTCATCTTGAAGTAAGTTTCACTCTATGTCTAAGCATAATCAAAATTCAAAAGTAAATACAAAAGATGGGGGCAAGTGAGGTCAAATTATCCACATAAATATAGAATTAGGCCACACCATTTGGATCACATCACATGACTCAAACTAGTTAAAGACTAAGATGACATAACCATCAAAGCTTTATGATTAAATTGTTTCACATGTAGCTTTTAGTTTTAGATATTTTATTATAGTGTTCTAGCCATCAAATAACAAGGTATAGCTCGTTCCAAGACACATTAAATAAGTGACTAATTAATCTCCAATTAATCATTTTTAGATCTATTTAATTATTGATTAGCTGTAAGCATTTTATTACATTTAGATTACTATTGAAAAATACATAGGACATATCATGCATCTTATTTACCTCACTTTTTCATGAACTCAACATTCTTACATCACCTAGTGCCTTGCCTTAGATTATTCTAAATCTACTTTTAGATTTTATATATCTAATTTTCTATTATTTTATTGCTAATTCTTGTATTAATTTTAGCTTTACACACCAATTTTTTTCAAGATACCTAGGTCATTCTAATTAAAGTACAAGGTTAAACATAAATAAACATAAAAAGATAGATTATTTTTATTAGTTTGTGTTAGGTTTAAAGTGTGATTGAATCAGTACAAACTATACATTTTTCAACTCTAATTACCAAGCACAAGTGTAGGGAAAATATATATATGAGAGACTAGACACAATAAAATAAGAAATGGAAACACACTTGTAAATATGAGCGATTGGAAAATAATGAAAAAGTGAGTCAAGATGCGCCTAGAATGAAAGATGAAAGTTTTGTAAAGTGGGTAGAATAAAGAAAGAAGACATGAAATGGAAAGGAATACACACACACTTGCAAATAAGAGTAAGTAAGAAAAAAATAGAGAAAAGATGAGTCAAGATGCTTGTGGAATGGAATATGGTAGTTATAAAAAGTAATCAAAATGAAGAAAGGAAGGTTCTTGGAAATTATTAGTTAGCTTTGATAAAAGGACTATCATAAATAATATTACAGGAGCTCGACTTAGTCTACTTTTTATAGGGTCATCCCACAATAATGAGTCCCAAACTTGGGACATCATGATTTTTGCCTAAAGTCACATATTTTTTAGAGAAATAGTGATTTAATCCTTGAGAGGTTCCATCTAAAGGGTTTTAATTAAAGAGGGTTAGATAAGACCCCCTTAGATCAATCCCCCTCGGATAGAACCCCTCTAGTCTTAAATCATACCCACACTGGAGTCTCCTTCGCACCTATCAAAATGTTGACAAAAAACCATTGTTTCTTTATCTTTTGAGGGATCAAATAAAGTCATTTAGAAATTATGTTTTGTAAGTATATTTCTTCCTATTACTTAGCTTCTTTTTTTTGCATAGGAAATAAGGAAGCTAAGTAATAGGAAGAAATACATGGGGAGATAAATCAAAAAGATCAAATGCAAACAAGACAAGTAGAAAGTGTATTGGATAGGAAGAAATATGAGAGGAGAGGAAAAAATATTGAATTAGTAAGAAATTTTTGAAATCTAAAGGGGAATTGGAGATGAAAGGGGAAACTAAGGAAATAAGGGGGTAAATTTTAAAACCATGTCCTTCATTAATAACTTGGAAATGACCAACAAAAATATATTTTTTCAAGTTGGAATGCCTAGAAATTGTGAGGTTGGCGAGAGGAGGTGGTAGGTGAAAGATCTTGGTGGCAGGAGGTGCATACATGTGTTCTTGTTCTTTCTTGTTGCTCTTTAGCCATTGTTATCAAGATAAAATGAGCCCAAAGTAATTTTTTAAATAAATGCTTTTACGAAACAAGTACCTATTTAGTAAAATGGGTACCCATTCTAAATGAGTACCTGTTTAGGACAAGATCCCAAAATATAATGGGTATCTATTTTTATTTTACACTCAAGTACCCATTTTTAAAAAATGGGTACCCATTCTCATCGATATTTTTTTTCCCAACACTTCCCCCATATGTGGACTGAGCTTGTTGATTTTACCCATATCCTTGATTGATTTAAAACCACTTCCTATGAAATAAAATCACCTTTGTTCATCTCCCCCCAAATTTGAGGGATTATACATTAAACGCCACTAGTGCCTGATTGGGACAAATGCACCTTCTAGGGAACCCTTGGGGTGGCTGCCCAATTTTTGTGAATAAATTTACCAAATTTTGTTGGGAAATCATTTATCACTTATTATGTTTCTCTTTCTCACTTTCCCCATATCCTATTGATAACCTACAAATAGGCCCTATTTCCCTTTATTTTTATTATCCGCACTCTATTATCTGTTGAACACTGAATACTAAGAGGGGGGGTGAATCAGTATCTACAAAAACTTAAACTCCTCCACAACTTGAACTCTTCAGCATAATACAAACTTCTTAACCAAATAAAAACCCCTTAAAAAAATTTACAACAAAGAAAGATGTAGTAGTTTAAAACCTTCAGTAAATTCAAAAATCTTCAGCAATGAAAGATATAACAATTCTATCCTTAATTAGATCAATAGCAATGAAAAGGAAACAAGAGACATACATGCACAAGATGACACCAAATTTATGTGGAAAACTCAATGAGGGAAAAACCACGATGAGAGTTAACTCATAATATAAAGGCTCACTACCAAAAAGGATTTGCAAACTAAGGCACACTGCCTTAGAGAAAGATACAAAGGACTTCCAATGCTGAGCCAAAACAATCCTCGAGGCAAGATACAAGGACTTGACAAGATTCACTATCTCAAAGTAGGATACAAAAAGTTTATAAATAATTACATTATATTTTAACACAACACTTTTCTTGTTGAGGCATTCAAGCGCATTTGATAATTCTTCTTTACACTTTAGTGCTAACTCTGTTGGATATTCAATACATTCCACACACAAACTTCTTCACACTTATTAATACATGCATACTTCTTGCATCTGAAATGTTCTTGCATTTATATCCACCACAACTCTTCAAGACTTCAATTAGGTTGGCTACGAAAGAATACAAACAATGATTTCAAAAATTCGACCACAAAAACATAATGCGGTCCTATTAGAAGATATAGAGGACCAAAAATAATCTTATTACATCTTCCAATGTGATCCAAAACAATTTACATGTTGGCACACATCAACCTAAGTTGACAATAGGTAAATGTATAGATGAAACGTGAAACACATAACCAATCGTCCCTAAAACATACTTCCAATTGAATTAACGCAATGTGTTCCCAAAAGGTTAAGTCAAGACCTAAATCCATCATAACACATCTTCAAATGTCGGTGCAAACCTCCAAGCACACAATGCAAGCAAAAGAACAAGCCCTATCAACAAGATATCCACAAATAACCCAAAAAACCAACTCAAGATACAATGCAACACCAAAGAGACCAACCAACATTATTTGGAACATATGGGCATGTTCCATAAACAGCCAACACCACTTCTAGAAACTTCTTTCACACTGTCATGCCACCAAAAATCACTGTAGACTAAACAAGAATATAATACTTCATCCCAAAAACTCATTCATGAGATATAACATTAACAAATCAACTTGTGGACCACTTCAACACATGAAATTGAAACTAAGCCATTGCATAGACATTGAGAACACCTTCACCAAGCCATAGGGGTAGAGACATCAATGTGGAGAAATGCAGAGCTTTATCTAGACTAGTCCATACAACAAACAACACTGCCAACCTTTTACAATTCACATAAATATCCTTGAAAAAACTGGTGACCTAAAAAGATAGGAGTGCAACATCCAAAAAACACTAAATTTGAATCCCAAACTACAAGACTGTATCTTCAAAAATGGAGGAATGTAAAGCATTCTCCCAAATAGATTTTAATGCAACTTCCAGGAATAGAACCTTTCAACAACTTGTAGAGGCCAAAAATTTCTTTCAACAACATATGGATATTATCAAGAACAATAGGAGAGATCATAGAACATATTGTAGACCATCAACGACACTTCTAATACTCGTCTCAATTTATCATTATGAAACCAACTCTACTGACAACTATACTCAATACTTCTTTTATTAACATCAGATAAGGCATGACATCCAACAATGAAATTCAACAACACCACCATACATCAATGTTAGCCTAACCAATTCCAAGCATCAATCACTACAACAACGACATCAAAGACTTCAAAATCCAACAATATCCCTTACTTACCAAGTGTTGACAACAATGACAACCACAAACAATTCACCAAGTGTTTTCATCAACCACTATCAACAATCTCCAAACATATGTGAATCTCACCAAGTGTTGACATAAATGGCAACCAACAATTAATGTTGACATCAATTAAAACCACTACGAACATTATCCTTGGATGTTATAATCTTGGAGCTTTAGAGCTACTAGAGTCTAGCTAGAGCATGGATCCATTAGAGCATTTCCTTGGATTCTTTTGGAGATTGGTCTAGATTCCTTTATATGGATTTATTTTATTCTAGCTTAGAATTGAATGAATGGAAATCCATTCAGGATCCAATATAAAAAGAAAAAAGAAACCATCCCAAAAGTTATTAAAATTAATCATTTTGAAATATATCTCAACCAACTAAAAAAAAACAATCCCAAGAGTTATAGAATAGAAAGATATTATCCCACTTCTATTTATCTTGAAATAATTCTTGATCATGCATCATCATTTATCTAACATTGCATTCTAATAGATAGTCCTACTTGAAATTCTTAAATTATAAGTTGTTAAATACACCACACTCACATATGCTAATAGTAATCAAGAGCTAAAAAATGTACTAAATTCTTGTTATGGTTTTCAATTTGACATGATTTATCTATAGTTGTATTCCCCACAACATATGATATATTGTATTTTTATTTTAGTGGATCTCAAAATACACTTGTAATGATACATATGTTCAAGTAGAGAAACAAGTTTCATATCCCCATAACCAAATTCCATATGGTCTTGGAAAATTGCATAAACATTCTTAGGATCTCATAATTTTTCCTTTACTCAAGATGATCCCAAAATATTTATAGCTTCTTCATTGAGAACCATAGTAGCTTTCATTGGGATTTCTATTTCCTTTTTAAATTCATCAAGAAAAATAAATCCAAAAAAGATCCAAACATTGTTCATAATAACATCTAAGAATTTGGGATGAAACAAATATTAATTTATGCTCATTAAAAATAATCTTTATCCAATACCTTCAACTAGATCAAGTTACAAAATATGAACTAAAATATTTACATTTGAATGTAAATTATATGCATAAATATCTTGCTTCATCTCATTCCTAGAATTTTCATAAGAATCTTGCTCCATCTCATTTGTAAAATAACCATATTCCTCATACCCTTCAAATTTTGATGTTTATCAAAATTTTCAATAGGATCATACATGATTTGTCCTTTCTCATTTAGATATTGATTTCCTTAAATAGAATTATCATAGGATACCATGATGAATTTTAATATATTATCATCCACAATAGAAGCATCATAGGATCCTAATAACTTCTACTATATTATACTCCAAAATAATATTTTCCACAAAAAAAAACCTATGTATTATTTCAAATAAAATATACCATGTTAGGATGGATGAATTATTCATAGGTCAATCATTGGATTTCACACTAGCTTAAAAATCACCATGATTCTTTGTATTAGTAAATCTCTTGAAAGAGAACTACAAGATCCTCCTTGTCCAATTATACTATAGGTAAGAAATAGAATCCTATATTAATAAATAAATCATGTTTGGGAAGAACATATGATTCATATCACAGTTGCTTAAAATTAATGTGCACTGTAGTATTATCAACTAGGTTGCCCACAAAGAGTGGCTCAATATCACTTGAAGTAACGATTCCTCCCATTTACCATATGCTATCTACTTTGATATTTTCTCTTCTTTAATAATACCTTCACCTTCTCTATTTTGGACCATTATTTTGATAGCTTAATTTCTTACTTTAACTTTGAAATAAAAAAAATATCTAACTAAATGGAAAAAATAATGTTTATGAACTTAAATTTATTTTGTATCATAGTGTAGCCAATCTAATTTTAGAGTTTAACATATAGTTAAAAAATATCTAACTAAATGGAAAAAATAATGTTTATGAACTTAAATTTATTTTGTATCATAGTGTAGCCAATCTAATGTTAGAGTTTAACATATAGTTAAAGTAGATCAAGGTTTTTTTTAATAAACAACATTGATTTTAGGATAAATAAAGAATGGTTAAAGTGAGGAATCATTGAGTCCATTTCATCACATACTATGTAGATTTTAGTGGAGTTTATTTTTGAGAAGTTCATTATCAAATTCATAGTGAATAGTGAAAATAATAACTTTTCACCTTTGTTGTACCCAAAATAATTTTTTTTGGCATTCTGTATAAATTGAGCTAAATATTGTTAAAATGCCATGTAAATTCTGTTTTAGGTCAAACCAATCATAGAATCTTGGTGGGTTTCTGTCAAGGAACACATGTGCAAAGTTCTGAAAATTTGAAAATTAGGGTTTTTCGCCCCTATTTTCAGGGAACCCCCCGAAAATAGGACCTTCCTAGAAATGATTGAAAATGATTTTGATAGGATTAAAAGGCTTCACGATCACATTGGTCAAGTCAAAATCATCAAAAGACATGTTTTACTTTGGTGGATCTATTTATATTTTTCAGGAATAAAGTTAGGAGCTCTGTAGCCATTAATGGCAGATTGGCCAATACCAAGAGCTGAAAGCTAAGCTTCAAAAGCTTTAACGACACAATCATGGCGGCAAAGGTCTAAAATGATGCTGTTTGATGAAGGAGATTCTTGAAAATGAAAAAAGTCAAAATTTGACTAACTCTGGAAATGTTACGAAGGAGAGATAGTTCACATGCTGAAAAGAGCCTTTTTCAAGCAGGGGCGCCCATGATCTTTTAAGGTCAAATGCAGTCACCCAGATCTTCCAAAGTAGTCATCCTTGACATTTGCTTGCTGGCGCAACAACAAAACAAACAGATAAACCATATGAGGAATAGATCACAAGCAGCTGCTGATGAAGCAAAAAGAGGCAGTTGAAGAAATATCAGGAAACCACTGTCGAAGGCAAAAATTAAAGAAAAAGAGCCTTTTCAAAAGAAAGGCGCCCTTCCTTTTAGACCTCCAGATGTTGATAAACAAAAAAAGGCTTCCTAGGATAACTTTCTCAGCTTAGATAGATCTTAGCAACGCAACTATAGGCACCAACATCTGACAGGGCAGTCAACAGATAATCAGGATCAAACTAGGCAACTTTTCAGATGGAAATAAACTTGCTGAAGGACAAAAGCGCCCTTTTCAAGGAGGGGCGCCCTTGAATAAATGAACCCTAAAATGAAATCCAAGTTTTCTAAAGTCAGTCATCTTTGGCGAAACAGAGCCGACTACCTAATGAGATATCAAGCGAAATCATCTGATTCTCCGATCAACGAGAAATCCAGATCAAAGCACGAGAGGTCATTTCAAAAGGCTGAAGAACAAAGATTGAAAATTCACCAAGGCATTAGCAAAAGAGCCCTTTCTTGGAAAAGGCACCCTTGCTTTTGAAGCCCTAAACTTAGCTTTTCATCATCATGTCTCCCAAACACTTCTCTTCAGTATGGATCCAACTCCATAGTGAATGTGTTAGCAACATCTCAGGATCAATAGATAAGGCTAGATTCAAGATCAAACAAAGGTCATTCAGGAGAGAAAATATTTAAAAACTTGCAAAAAACCAAAAGGGACGCCTAAAAGAAGTCAAGGGTCATGTTGTTGACTAAAGTCAAGAGCTTTTGAGTTAAAATTGGCTAAAACACTCTACGATCAGTGGAAATCACCTTTTTGAACTTCAGATCAAGCCAAAATCACTTTTGAGCTTGAGTTAGGTCCCCAAACTTGTGGATCTAAGGCTTGAGTCTATATATTCAAGGTGAAGGCGTCCTACTTCATTATTTCATTGCAGGTTAAGATTCAAGAACAGCCATAAGCTCTCAAGTATGCCATTGATAGATCTGAACAAGGTTTTCATCTGTTCTTCAATTTTTCTTGCAGATCTAAAGCAGAAGAAGATTGCTATTTTGAGGATTGGATTCAGAGACAGATTTTCTTAGGAAGTCAAATAAAAACTTCCAATCCATCTTCTGTCTACTTCTTCTCTTCTTGTCTTAGGTTTTCTTGCATGTCACACAAGGCAACAGGCTACATCAGATTTGATCAACTGGGTAGATTCAGCATAATTTTCCAGTGAAACCCATCTCGTTAGATTTTCCAGAATCAACAAATTTGCTGCCCCTATTTTTGGGGGTTTTTTTGAAAAAGTTTCAGAATCAAAATTCTGAGGAACTGGGCTTGTTCAGCATTGAAGCACGAACAAAACCCATGTGCCAGACTTTTTCCAAAAAAATACTTCTCGGCAGGGCGCTATTTTTAGGGGTTTCCAGAGATTATCAGAACAAGGTCAAGCTTACAGTCAATCTTTAAGTTTTTCAAGATGCAGTACTCCCAGGTACAATACGAGACCAAGACGGTCTTATTCCATGATTACTTGAAAACAGTTGACACAAATTTACATCAAGTAAATCCAGTGGTTGATTTGGAGTAGCTAGAAGGCATGAATCAAATCACATTGCAGAATATTGAAGAATCTGAGTTGCTGTAGGCCGCATCCATTCCCATCACACTACAAAGCATAGAGCTTGTAATTGCTTGTGTCAAGCATTACAATCCTACCACCAGAGAAATCAAAGCAGCAGATGGAAGAATTGTTTGCAGTCTAAAGCCTCAGGATATCGAAAGGTGTTTTGACATTCCATCATGTCCTAACATCGAAGTCATATCAGTGACGGAATGCAAGAAGGCATTTAAGATACCTAAGGACAAATTTCAAAGGATAATAGCTGAAAAAATGGCTAAAAGTGACAAAGGCAAACTTGCCTAAGTTGGTGGGACGAGGAGAATGTAAAGATGAGTACGTAGTGTTAATCACTCTACTCAATAGAATCATTGGAGAAGAGGATGGTCATCAATTCCAGCCATGGATGTACTATGTCATTGCTAAAATCATTGGCAAAAGGGAATATTATGATTGGGCCACTCTGATTAGTGACACACTCCACCGACAAATCACTGGGTATCTGGAAGCTCACAGGTTCCACATGTGCTCTTACTATACCTGATTGCCTCCAAAGATGATTTCAAGATATTGAACAATGTGGGAACCTTAGGTGTGCAGAAGGTTCACGAACATTTCACACGTCTTGAGTTTACTCAAGCGGAGCGACACTTCAAAAGAACGAGTGATCTCTTCATTATGCACTTCGTACGTGAGCTAGACCATGAGATGCACATACGTATTTAACAGATAGCCAAAGAGGCAATGGCGGATTGGGTGGATTGGTTCATCCAATTCCCCGCGTTCTCCTACATACACGTGTATGGCTACATTGGTCACCCCGCCATGCTACCAAGATACCCTTCTGATAGGGCAGTCTTCATGGAATTCCTGAGACAGTTGTCCAAAGTTCACGTCTACTTGCGCTTGAAGAGGAAGACGGATGTTAATTTTCCCATTGGAATGGGACTCTATAGATGCGGATTCGTGGCAGATGCTAAAATGATGAGTCAGGAAACGGTGAGGTTTAATCTCAAGTATCTCATTGAGAGAAGATCCTATGATCCCAGAGGGCTCTATGCAACACATCTTGAGCATCACTTATCACATAAGTCTTCTATGGAAGATTATTGGGTAAATTGTCAAGACGAGTATGAAGTACGAAGGAGGAACTACAACAGGTTCAGACTCTCACAAATTGCTGACTTTATGTCAGCAGACATCGAGGACCTATCCGATGATGGAGGGGAAGTCATTCTCCCCTCATTCTTCGCAGATTCAGTTGACTCCCAACCACTCCCAAGAGTGGATTGGTATGCCAAGGAAAACATGTCTATAGAGGAAAGAACGAGTAGAGTGGTTAGAAATAGCCAACTCTATCTCAACAGCAAGAAATCAAGGAAGGTGATACCTCACAGAACAGAGCTGCCACAGGTTCGGTCTCCACCACCTTCCACTTCAAAAAGGAAACCTAGGCAGAAGCAATGGTACAATCCTCCTCGAGGGATGAGGATGTCAAAGCCTATGAAGCCTAGAACACAGAGGACACCTGTGGAGAAAGCCACACATAGTCCTAAAATAATCATGGGTATTGCTACCCCAGAACAAAGAGTAGAGACTACTACCCCTGATCCAACAGAAGTTATCACGGAAGAGCCATCAACAGTAGTTGTTGAGGAACTAGTGGCAGAGCCAATTGCAGAAACAACAGCAGTAGAAGCAGCAGCAGAAACGGTGCCTATTATGGAAGCAGAGCCACCAATATCACCAGTATCACATCGGTCACAAGTCCTCATCGACTTGGATTCACCACCAAGAGACATTGCTCCAGCACAGTCTCACACATCTAGCATTCAAGGGCCTCACATCCCTCCTAGTGAAGTTCGCCGAGATTCTATTTGGCTTGAAGGCTTCCTAGGAAGAAAGAGGGAAAAACCTTCCTATGAACTTGACTTTACCGAATTCAACCACGTCCCACAAGACATGTCAGCGAAGAGGTTGAAGAAACAAGTTCACATAGAAAGGAATGCAGAGTGTGAAATCATCATAGAGATTGCTGCCCCACCAATAGAGAAAAGCATACACGAGGTTCAAGTAGAAGACTACACTTTGTCTCAACTTAACCTCAGGAAGACTAGACAACAGGTGGAGGCAGACCTTCTCGGAATAGCTTCGGTAAACACTTGAGAGATCAAGTGGAAGAGTTTGTTCTCAAGGGTAGATGTATACTGGAAAATCTATACCAGTTACGAGATAGAGTACATGGAATTCGTGCAGAGATCCAACAATCAAAACAAAGGATTGCAGAAAGGAGGCTAAAAGATGAAAGCATAATTGCAGATTTGCAATTGGCATATCAATCAGTATACTCTGAGGAAAACAAGCAACATCTCTTTGCTTGGAAGGAACAATTGGCATACAAGGTGAAAGCCTATGGCGCTCATTCAGTAGAGTTGATTGATTACAGATGGGTGGTTGCCACTATTATCAACTTCACAAGAACGTTGGTGATATCTCTCCCTTGCATGGAATATCAGCGTGAAGGAGGAGAATACATCGAGATGGTCACTGTACAGAACTAGTTTAGGGACGTCATCTGCAGTACCTTTCTTGATGATCCAGATGGTTGCAAGTTGGCTAAGGTAGCAGCTTTATCAACCAAGTTTGAAGAGGCAGCATCTCAGTGTATAGACTTCGGGAATCAACTCATAATGGGTGAGGTCATGCTGCGACGCCATGTCATCATTCTACAGAGCATTAACTCCCCAGAAGCTGATGAAGTCAATCAATGGATAGAGACACTGCTGATTAATGGTGAGCTATAAATGCACCAAAGAAGGATGTCCCACACCCTCCAAGTGGCATTTATGATACTTGAGTTTGACTTGATGGTTCTTTCCAAGTCAACTCAAGATGACATTAAATGTAATTGGAGTTAACTTGATGCTTCTTTCCAAGTTTAACTCCATATCCCTTAAATCATGCATTGTCAGATCCTACTGATTAAGGATGTCTAATTGGCTTCCATGATTTGTGGATCTTAGATCTCCACTAAATGTGGATGTCTATTTTGGAGGGATACTTTCATTAAAGTTCACCTTTTGTTTACTTTTAGTCAACTGAAGTAGTTTCTAGTTGACTCTTTGTTTACTTTTAGTTAACTGAAGTAGTTTTCCAGTTAACTGCTTGTTCCCCCTTTTTAGGAATAAATCTTGCTATTTGATTGGCAAGAACTCATTGTTAACTCAAGGAGATTTTGGGGTTGCCCACTCCTTTGAGTTCTATAAATAAGAGCCTTGGGCTCATTATTTTTTTAACTTTTACTTGCTATGCAAAATTGCTGCGCCATTGTTGCCAACAGCTTTGAAAGCAGATATTTGTTCACTCTTGGATGAGAGTTCGTTGGTCGATCGTAATTATGCATGATTTCATGCCTTTGCTTTCCCAACCTTTGTAATTCGTTGATAAAGCTTTGAAGGAGAATATCAGAAGGCGCTTGCATTTTGGTCAATCTATTTGAGTTATGTCCACGTCTTGTATCTAATAGCTCGTTGTTTCATTTCCCTCCTCGGATAGGAGTCCCTCCTCCTTGGATATTTGTTATTAACAGTTATCATTTGTTGTTGTTTAATGTATTGACTTTCAAGCTATACTTCAGATAGGAGTCCCTCCTCCTTAGCAAGCTCATTGGCCAAGACATCGTAAATTGTTGTTTGTTGTAAACTATTTCCTAGCCCATACCTTGGATAGGAGTCCCTCCTCCTTGGCAGGTCTCAGATCTAGTTTACCATAAAGAGTGTTTGCTTGTACCAACCTTATCCCGGTGTATACCCGAGAGTTCAGAGCCTTGGTCATATTCCCAGGAGATGGCGAATTCAGGTGATCCAACCAACCCATTCCCACTCCTTTACCCTCATGCTCTATTTACCTTGAAGGTATTGGATAGATAGAAGCTAGAATAGTCGTAGTTGAGATCTGCAAAAACCATAGAAAAAGCTTAGCTACAGCGCATTGTGTTTGTGCACCCTTGTGTCCTACCGCTGAAGCATAAAAATATAGGAAATTTAGTTTACATTTCCCTTCCTTACGCATTGCTCCCAGCAGAGAGGGACTTCTCTTTAAATAACGAAGAAGTGTTGCAAAACATTTGAAATAGCTGAACGTTTACAATCAGCACTCTAGAGGTCCTAATTTAAACGCCAACAACCTTATACATATATCAAACGGGAAGGTTGTGAAGTCCCCATAGCTTGAGCATGCCTCAAAGAATTTTCTTTGAAATATTTTCTTATAATTTTTTTTTATCTGCTTAAAGCACTACACATCTATTTGTAACATATCAAACATGGGTACTAAGTCAAATATTTAAAAGGGACAATTATGTTGGAAATTTTTGAAACATGATATAAAATAAATTATTATATATAGTATTATATTATATAGTATTATATTAAAAGTTTTTCCTTATTTTTTACTTTAAAATTTGATTTTTTTTTTAAGACTTCACCATATCAATTTTTTATTAGAAACACTTCACCATATCAAGTTAATCAAACTAAAAGATGTTGCATAATAGAACTTAAATTTTAATTTATGAATCTAGTTATAATTTTATATTTAAAATTGAATGTCTTTAGGCATACCCCCTCTTTCATACAAAATTTCATAAGTGTATCTTCCTAAAGAAATTCAAATTGAACTTAAGGTTTCCTTATCCTAATTCTATTAATATCAGTTGGCTTTGTACTCATTTACAAAATTTCTTTGGGATCCTATTTCACAAAACATTATATACAAACTAAAAAATGACAATTAATATATTAGAGGAAAATAAACATTATCGTGCATTTGGGTTCATATTGTGTTATGCTTAAAATTAGCTTATTAGGAAAAATGATAAAGTAAGTGAAAATCAAAACAATAATAATTTACCATATGAACCCAAATTTTTGCAACAAAAAAAGTGATACTTGATAGATATTAGACTTAATCCCAATTAAAAAAAGAAGACAAACTAAGTTCTACCAATTTATATGGAGTGATATAATTCTAAAACATAAAGAATTTGTTATTATACGTATATGATTTGTAGATCATGACATTATTATTATTTATTTAGCTACATGTTATAGCTCAAATTAGATCTTACTTCTACAATACCCTTATATGAGACATTGTTGAAGCTTTCCATTAGTGGAAATCAAGAAAAGTAGTTGGGTTCTCATTTTATGATGCTTGATGATAATGGTGTAGTGTCATAAATTGTCACCCTTAAAAATTTCACACTATGTTTTGTTCCCCCCTACATTATTGGACCTAATTAATCACCTAATTTACTAAATTATGCATTTTATAGCCCATTTGTACCATTTTCCAAGAAATTGCAAGCATTGGATAAATGCATTTAGTTGAGGTTTTGGCCCCAACACTTAATGTCCTAGAAAATAGGGCCAGGACCCATACACCCTAGGGAGTATGGGTCCCACTATTTTGTTGGGGACCAATTTTGAATATGTTGATGTCAACATTTTAGCATTTGAAATTGAACTTGCAAATATCGTCTATCAAGATTTAATTTTTAGGAAATTAGAGAAATGCCTATAAATACCTAGTTATTGCATCATTTGAACCCTATCTAACAACAAGTGAACATTCAAAGAGCAAGAATTATTGTTAAGAGCAACATTTTAGAGTTTTATTGCAGTAATTCAAGATCCTAACATCATGTCAAATCTTATGTGATTTCATATGTGTTTATGTTATCATTGTTTGTGAAGGCTAACCCTTGTTGTAGGTCTCCAAGAAATTCAAGCAATCAAGCAAACAAGATGCAAGACCTTGAAGTGATGTGCATGAATTTAGTCCTTCAAGTAAGCCATTGAAGGGTGGTGAGTTGCAAAACTTTGTTGATTCATCATTCCTTCATATCATTTATCCTTTGCTATCATTGACATTGCCATTGTGGAAGTGGAAACACTAATATGAGGTTTGACTAAGGTAAGCCCCTAAATGGCACAACATTTCTTCTCTTTGTGAATGTGCAAATTTCAAGTTTAGAGAGGATTGAAGGAATCTTAAAGATCATTCATTCATTATTGCATTTGAAGCCCTACATCTTATCAACTCACGAAAACTCACCTGCATAATTATTCGACAATGATTTGACAACTTTACAAGCAAAAACAAAGGTCTCAGATTTTTCATTAGAGGACTGCAAAAATAAAGCAAAAGAAGCCTACAAGGACCTAGACACCCTTGGGTGACGCTGCCCTCCTACAATGACCAAAACCAAACTTTCTAGATAGGTATACATCATTCTTCCTTTCGAATATTTGTCTACAATTCTCTATTTACGTCTGTCAATTGTCAGGAACTTGCATTTTGCATATTAGGTCATATAGTCTAATTAGGTTAGTGTAGGAAAATCAATTCCAATCCATTTTAAGACTCAATAACATATAGATCCAATTCGTATTGACTCGCCTTCATGGTTTAAAGTCAATCTAATAACCTTGTGGATCTCCATCTAATGAAACATAAGAAAAATACAAACACTCACAATAAAATTTGAATCCTAGTTTTACACATTAGACATAGAGTTCTCATTTTCTTTGTTTCATTTTGGTGAACCTGGCCTATTAACATTACATACCTTCTAAAATTGCATCCTAGATTTATGTTTTAGATTGCATTATTTTGTATTTCCCATTTAAGGTTTCACTTTTGCATCATAAAAGACATAAAAATTCAAAAAATTGCATATTATTTTATATCATAGGTTACATTAGGGTTTATTTTAGTCACTTAAATAAGACCTAAATTGAAAATTACATTCATAATTGTCATTTTCATTGTTATATATTTGTATTTAAGTCACAATATCTTAAATTAAGCAAATTGTGGAAAAATACTCAGTTTCAGACCTGTTTGCTCACAAAAATAGGGCACTTAGATAGTCGAGTAAACATTCAATTTTTCAATTTTCAGATACACTATCAAGGATTGGGGTGCCCTTGGACACCTCTATCCTTCTACACTTGAATCAACAAACTTTGGTACACCTCTTTGTCTCTATGTCTCCAATCCGTGTCTACTTGCAGATCTTTGTTTTGAAATTCTTAATTGCATTCATTTAGGCATCTTTCATATAGCTCATAAAAGCAAAAAAGTGAAATTTTTTTGCATTATTTTGTTTCAAAATTACATCAAAATCATCATTCTTAGATTTAGGCATCTTACAATCAGTCAATTTTTGTATTTTAGATCAAAAAAATTACATTCAAAATTGCCATTTATTGTTCACACATTGTTACACACTTGCATCACCATAAATTAAGCAAAATTTGGGAAAATATTCACTGTCAAACCTATCTACAACCAAACCCAAAATCCTTAAGCAGAATCACACACAATCAACTTTTGAATTTCCTAAAATCTTTCCTAGGAAAGGGATGCCCTTGGGCAACTGTGTCCTCTTGCTCCTTTTGGATCAAATTTTTTGTGACAGAATCTCCTCAAGATCCTTTATTTAGTTTTGTTGCATATCTTCCAAAAACCTTAGTAAAAAGAATCATCATGATGGATCAATTTTTCACTCAGACGTTGACTTCTCTGAAATCCTTGGTTGATGTTTCAAGTTGTGTGTTTGGTGATGACCCTAATTCCAATGAGAACATTCATGATCCTTCACCTCCCAATGCATTTCCTCGTGATGTAGAAATATTGGAACAAGATGAGGAGAGCATGAATAAATTCATACATAATTCTTTGTGCAACCTTGAGAATAATGCAACCTTTTATCCTTCCATAAGATTTCCTAATCACCCAACACCACCTATCATTCCACCTCTTGAAATGTTTTCCACATTGCATAAAGAAAGTGACTTGGAATTCATACCTCACCCAATGCACATAGAGACACCTATCAATAACAATCACAAGGAAAGCACATCAATCAACCATCCATCATAGGAGCATAAAGTTACAAACAAACCCATTAACTTGGAGCAATGTTATGGCCAAGGCTTTAGAATCTTGAGAAAACAAGGATGTGACATAGAGAATGATCATGAAATCTATCCCCTCTTTGAACAAACATCATTAGAAGATGCTAAAGGAATAGGTTACCAAGGTCCTCCACCTTTACATCAAACATTTAAACCACCAACCAAGAAATACAAAGTCCATGATCTTATTAAGAAGTTACAATTCTTGCATCCTATAACCAAGATTGAATGGGCATTAGATACACTTCTCAACTTAGAATATATTACATTAGCACCTATGCATGACCGAGAAGATAAGAAAGGAAAGAGTACAAATACATCTTACTGTGCATATCAATAGAATACTTGGACATCTTATTAATGAATGTCATGCTTTAAAGAATAAATTAAGAGAATTTGATCCTTATAGGGATCAAATTGAACATGTGATAGATTAACATTCATTTGTTGTTCTCCTTGTCATATGGTAGTTTTAGTATCACACAATACTTACTACCATGCATGAAGGTATAAACTAGGCTTTATGCAATTATATTTCATGTTGTAAGGAGCAACATGTCATCATCCATCTACGACTCATCTTTGTCCCTACACTTGGGGGTAGAGGGGTTAGGTAGCCTTGTGTTAGGTGCACTCCTTCTAAAAAGGGATTCCTTTTTTTCTCCTTAAAATGTTAGTGTAGTAA
This sequence comes from Sequoia sempervirens, assembly GCA_007258455.2. NCBI lineage: Eukaryota > Viridiplantae > Streptophyta > Pinopsida > Cupressales > Cupressaceae > Sequoia > Sequoia sempervirens. The sequence goes on along the minus strand of VDFB02105785.1, from coordinate 221,700,336 downwards.
GTACACTAACATTTTATGGGGGGCCATATAGTCCCCCACTCATTGTTTGCATAAGGAATGGTCCCTTTTTAGTGATGACAAAATAATCTCCTAGGAAGTGTGATCTTATCAATGAAAGTGTGACCTCCTTGATTTATGATAGTGTCTCCTTTGTGGTGATAATGGACTTAATGTACCATAAGTGTGACCTTTCTTGGAATATGATGTTTCCCTTGGGGGTAATGCTATGGTTAGTATGCCCTAAGGTGTGAATATTCTATTCCATAACTAGTCTTCTCTTGGTGGTGATGTCATGTGTGTTATTCCCTAAGGCGTGACATTTCATGTATTGAGCAAAGCCCCTTTGTTGTTTTTGTAAATCACCTTTTGTGGTGGTGTTGTCACAAGACCCCTTGAGGTTTTGACCTTATTTTTTCATTATTTATGTGCCTCCTTAGGAAATTTTGTGCACCCCCTAACATGAGTTTTGTTCGTCCCCCTGACATTAAACTTTATGCACCCATGAGGTGAGTTTTGTTCATCCCCTATGATGTTAAACTTTATGCACCCCTTGAGGTGAGTCTTGTTTGTCCCTTGTAACGTTAAAATTTATGCACCCCTTAAGGTGAGTTTTGTTCATCCCCTATGATGTTAAACTTTATGCACCCCTTGAGGTGAGTCTTGTTTGTCCCTTGTAACGTTAAAATTTATGCACCCCTTAAGGTGAGTTTTGTTCATCCCCTATGATGTTAAACTTTATGCAACCCTAAGGTGACTTTTATGCACTCCCTTAAGCAAGATTTTGTAAGATAATTCATAGATTCAACAAAACAGAGCTTGTTGGGTCAGGAACTTGAGAACCCATTTCTAACATGGAAACCTAGCATAACACAACTTTCTATCCAATATATCTATGTAGCTCATGGGTGATGTGGCATAACATAGCTTGCTAGTTCTCATGAGAGCATCCTCTTGTCTAACATTTATTCAATAGATGACATTTGATATTTGAGATAATTTAAGACTGAGTTCTCTTTACCTTACCAAATCGAATCCCTTTAGTGCTAATCTTTTGTTTTGTTTGGTGTCTTTTGTGTGTCTTCTTCATGTTTTCATTACATTTGCATCGTGTTTGTGTTCATTTTGTTGTCATTTATATGTTATGTTATGTCATGTGTTTTTGTCGTGTATGCTTCATGGTTTTCAACATGTATGTTTGTGTATGTTGTCTTGTTGCATATCATACATATGTTCCCTTTGGATCATGTTGGTTTTCCATGGGATCTTGGATTCTAGGGGCTTGTGCACTCCCCATAGATCCTTAGTCATCCTATCTCTTCAACATTTGGGCAATCGAACCCCCCTTGACATATATTTTCTACTTTAGTGTGAGTCTAAGCATAAGTTCATACTCTCACTAAAGTGGGGGGTGGTAGCATTATAAATTGTTACCCTTGACAATTTCACATTATGTTTTGTCCCCCCTAAATTATTGTACCTAATTAAGCACCTAATTTCCTAAATTATGCATTGTATAGCCCATTTGTACCATTTTCTGAGAAATTGCAAGCATTGAATAAATGAATTCAGTTGATGTTTTTCCCTCAACACTTAATGCCATGGAAAATAGGGCCAAGATCCATATGCCCTAGGGTGTACGGGTCTCCCTATTCTTTTGGGGACCAATTTTGAATATGTTGGTGTAGACATCTTAACATTTGAAATTCAACTTGCAAATGTTAGCTATCAAGATTTAATTTTTGGGAAACTAGAGAATACCTATTGTAAAACAAGGTTAAGAAATATTGCAATAAGAACTTTAACCAACTATAATTTTAAATTTGAATCCAAAGATTAACCCTTTAAATGTATGTGATTACATAATTAAAATAAGAAATAGAAAACCATAACACATGACACAAAATTTACATGGAGAAACCCCTAAGGGAAAAAAAATACACCACAGGAAGAGAGAGACAAGTATATTAATAATCCAATGAGATTACAATATAAATACACTTCTCTGAATATCTCTATAAAATCTGGCAGCACCCTGTTTCTTGCAACTGAACAAAACTGAATAAAGAACTCTAGCTTAAGGCCCCATTTTATAGAAACTTGTGGGGATGAATACCACCATGGTATCACCAAACAACATGCAGCAAAAATACATGGAAAAACCCATGCCTACCTCCTTGCAACCACCCAAAATAGCAACTGTCAAATGCTCTTATAGCTATCATAAGGTATCTCTCATGCACGGGTGCCTATAGAAGAAATCTACCATAAATGATATCATCAATGTTGTCATAGATGTCTTAGCATCTTATGGAAGTTGTCATGGTGTCATAGATACTCTTACAACTTATGAAAAATGTCATAACCCTCCAAAAATAAGAGATTCCAAATGGGATGCCTAGCTATTTTATCATTTTCCTACCAGGCCTTATTTTCTGGGACCCATCATGCATTCTATTTTTAGGGTTTTTAGCTACTCCCTAAGTTAATCTTAAGGGGGTGTTAATCATGCATTAGATAATAATTTATTAATTATTAGTCTAATTTATTATCATGCAATTAAGCTAAACTTAGGAGTGATTTACTATGTTAACTAGAGAGCTATTATTAAATCATTTTGTCTCATCACATGTGATGTTGACACTTGTCATGATCTAATCCCTTTACCATTTAAGGTTGCTCCTATATAGCACTCAACCCTCATTGTATTATCACTTGAGATTGCATATAATTTTGGGAGTCTCTTGCATTATTTAAGTATTTTCTTTTTGAGGAATAACAAATATTTTTTTTGCAAAGCTCTTGGGTGGAAGGTGTTTTGTTCATTTTTTGATCCTATGTCTCGTGTTATTCACAAATATAACAACTAGTAGGAAATTTTGGAGTGGATAAGATAGTAGCTTTGGTGAGTGAACACTATTTTTGGCCATAAATATATAAGGATGTCAGGAAGTATGTTCAAAATTATAGAATTTGTCAAGTAGCATAAGGGAGTAGTTAGAATACTTGATTGTACAAACCTTTGATAGTACCGGGGAGACCTTGGGAAGATGTAAGCATGAATTTCATATTGGGATTTCCTAGAACACAGAGATGGTGTGATTCTATAATGGTAGTAGTGGACCAATTTTCTAAGATGTCTCATTTCATTCCTTGCAAGAAGACTAATGATGTTGTGCATGTTGTTGACCTATTTTTCAAGGAGATTGTGAGATTGCATGGATTACCTAAGAGTATAGTTTCAGACAAGGATACCAAGTTCATTGGATACTTTTGGAGGACATTATGGAAGAAGATGAAGACAGACCTGAAGTTTAGTTCAACATCTCACCCACAAAAAGATGGAAAAATACAGGTAGTTAATAGAAGCTTGGGTAATTTGTTAAGATGTTTGGTTGGAGATAACACAAGAAATTGGGGTATAGTTCTACCACAAGTAGAGTTTGCATACAATAATTCAGTGAACAGAATTACAAGGAAGACACCATTTGAGATTGTAACTAGAGTACATCCCAGAGGAGTTGCAGAGCTCAAAGACATCAACATGGAGAATAAGAGGAGTGCAAAAGAAAAATAATTTGTAGAATTGATGGAAACATTGCATAGTCAAGTACGGAAACACTTAGAGGACATCAACAGTAAGTACAAGGAGCATGCAAATGTGAAGAGGAGACATAAGGAATTTTTTGTTGGAGATGAAGTTATGGTATATCTTAGGAAGGAAATATTTCCAATGGGAACATATAATAAGTTGAAGATGAGGAAGTATGGACCATGTAATATTCTTAGGAACTTTGATTCTGAAAATGCATATGAAGTGGAGTTACTAGAGACACTTGGTATATCACCTATTTTCAATATTAGAAACATCTATGCATATCATGAATGATAGTCAAGTTTCAGTAGCACCGAAGTTGAATTGAAGGAACAATTACCACATTAACCACTAGAGGAGATTGAGCAGATCTTAGATACCAAAACCGAAAGGAGGACTAGGAACAAGCAGTACAAGGAATATTTGGTTAACTGGAAAGGTAGACTAGTGGAGGATTCATCATAGATTTCTTAGGCTAAGGTGGATCACTTTGGTTTTCCTCTAGCCCTTGGAAAGTGAGGGACTCACTTTTTTTCCAACCCCGAGTGTTTGATGCAGGAACATCCATGGTTGTAAAATAATCCTGTATCAACCAAAAACATTTCTTTTCTTGCATTTCAGTTTGTAGGAGTTTCAATAGTTTATTTCACATTTTATTGCATTATCATTTCTAAGCTCATGGAGTAGAACATAGCTTCTACACGAGGTCATCTACATCATATTCAAATTTTAGGAAGTTTGCATTCATTTCCAAAAAGTTATCGCTCTCATAATTTCACTGCTAATTCATAGTCAGAGCATTAGGGGCTGACTTGGTCCATAATTATGTGCAGACCTATTCTGGTGTATGTAGAGATTAAAATGATACCATACAATAATTTTTGGTCCAAGGGGATCTTTCTTAGAGATCTGCAATATGTTTCATTTTGCAAAGGAATATCTTTCATGTTTTAAGGCTAACCTACACGCTTGATCATACATTGAGGTTTGTAATTCTTTAAGGTCGATGTAGACCATCATTGGAGTCGAAGAATCATATTTAAGATCATTTATAATTCATAAGAAGGGATTCAATTAGACTTAGACTTAGGATTAGAATTCAAATATTTTGGATATTCAAATTCGGTTGTTGAATAAGGCCTTGTGCCAATTGTAATGTTGTGATGTCCTTGTGATAGGTTTGTGAGCCCTAGTTGTTCCAAATATGAGGCATGTGATGCATGTAATATTTCCAATTGTTGATTCAATAAAGATCTATGTTTTCTAGGTATTTTCTTGTGTTATTTTTGTTGTATGATCTCTAAGCTACACGATTAGACAAACCCTTTTTGTACCCTCCATCTATGATTGCACCAATATGCTTGATTTTCTTTATTGATCATTTGGCCTGATGCCATTGAGTATTCTTCCTGAGTGATAGTGATTGTCTCTATTTCATGCATTACTGCAGCTCCATACAGAAGTGTATCATAAATGAACAACCGATGTGATAGGGTGATACATTATCTACAACTATAATTGCTTTCCACTATCATGTGGCAACCCGATGAGACAAGCCCCGACTAAGTGTGTCTATCATAATTAAAAATAGAAATGGGGATATTGGGTTTGTTGGCAACACAAGGGAAGACAACTGAGAGGGGGGGTGAATCAGTTGTCACAGAATTTAAAACTTATTCAACTTATTAACCTTATTCGTAGATCTGATCAATAACCATGAAAGTATAAATCAACAACACATCAAAAAAATAAATAACACCAAGATTTTTTACGTGGAAACCCTGTTAGGAGAAAAACCACGGTGGAGGTCAGTCCACAAGATTATACCATGTTAAAAGTATAAAGAATAAAATGGGGAATGCACATGCATTTAGGTGCACTACCTAGAGCTCACTGCTCAATTACAAAAGGAAGACTCACTATCTTACAAAAGAATTGGATTACATCCAGAAGATTTGAACTAAGAAAATAGCATCTGCTAATGCCTGATTACAGTTCCTGTTAAGCACAGAAAATCTGCTCACTCTTCTTCACACTCTTCTTCTACCTTCAAAATATTTGAACATTATTTGCACATAGGACTCACACTTCTCATACTCATGTATTCAAATGATAAAACAATCACTCATATATATCCGCAACAAGAAATTACATCACTACATGTCAGCCTTAATAAAATAATAAAATGAATACAAATTGTCGGCTCAAAATAATATAGATTATTAATGAAAATCAACCAAGGTTGGACACAACATAGTGGAGACCCAAAATAAAATCTCCAAACATGAACCATGTTCAAAAATTATTCCATGAAGATCCACAACATGCTACAACGCCCTATCGGCCAAGAACATGAAAAACATGAACACGCAAGACAAAATCTCTAATCGTGAGCACAACGATCAATGCATAAGTGCAACACAGATAGAGAATGATATAGAAACATCAAAAAAAATTATGAATCACCAGAGAAGCATCCGCAGTAATTCAACTTGCTAAAATCTCATCACCTTCATTCAGGAACACCAATTGAAGCAACAAAAAAACTGTCAGAATACGAATCTTCATAACTCGATCAAATCTTCATGCAGATCTCTAAAACTTAACATGGATAAACTATATATACTCAACAAGGAAACCTTTAATCCAAAACATCTGATCATCAACATACTAAACTCACCAACAAACTAAACTTCACTTAACCACTAACAACCTGCAACTTATTTTATTACAATTTTCTCAATATCCTCGACATATACAACTTAAAAGACATTAATTCCAATAGTGTTGACATCAATGAAAACCACATATCAGCAACACAACCACAACATCCAACAATATCCCCCTTTAGCATTGATGGCAACACATGATGTGAAAAACACCATCAACACAACTATCTTTAGCACTTACTCCCCCTTAGGTTCTGACTCTTTTCTCCTCAATTCTTTCACATGACTCTACTTCCCACATGACTCTTCTCCTTAGATAGTTCAAATTTTTTCACATGACTCTTCTCCCTCTTTGAAATTAATGACAAAGATTTATTTTCTCCACACAAGCTCCGAACCACATATCTGAATGTCTGACTACTCCCCTTGAGTAGCAACCACCACAACATCAATCCAGATCAAGAGATGACTATGAAATGCACTGATTGATGCAAGTTAATGCATCTTAGTTCTAATTAGGAGGGGTTATCACCCCTAGTTTCCCTCTGAGATACTCAAAAGTATCCTTAGGAAAAGGCTTTGTAAAGATATCTACAATTTGTTCCTTAGTAGGCACATACTCCAATCCAACTTCCTTTTCACTCACCTTCTCTCTCAAGAAGTGAAGCTTGATAGATATATGCTTGGTCTTTGAATGCAACACTGAATTCTTAGAAATGTTAATTGCACTTGAGTTATCACATAATATAGCAATGGGCTCATCATACACAACTCTGATATCTTTCAACATTTGCTTCATCCACAATACCTGAGTACAATTATTATTAGTAGCAATGTATTTTGCCTTTGTAGTAGATAAAGAAAGAGCATTCTACTTCTTACTTAAACATGAAATCAGCTTCTTACCCAAGAAAAATGCACCACCACTAGTACTCTTTCTGTCATCCACATCACCTGCCCAATCAGCACCAGTAAAATCACTCAAAGTAAGATCATCATCTTTAGGATACTGCAACCCAAAATCAATTGTCCCCTTCAAGTATCTGAAAATCCTCTTCACAACAGTTACATGAGATTCCTTAGGATCAACTTGAAATCTTGCAACAATGCATACAACATTCATTATATCAGGTCTAGTTTGAGTCAAATAAAGCAATCCACCAATCATCAATCTATATCTAGTTTGATTTTCTTTCAAAGAATTATCATCTTGTGTCAACTTGCATCTAGTCACCATAGGTGTACCAAATGACTTTGAATCTTCCATACCAAACTTCTTTAGCAGTTCTTTCACATACTTGGACTGATATATGAAGATCCCTTTATCTAGCTGAGTAATTTGCAATCCCAAAAATAATTCCATCTCTCCAATCATAGACATCTCAAACTCATTCTCCATCTCATCAACAAAATTCATGCACAAACCATCATCTCCTCCAAAAATGATATCATCAACAAAGACTTCAACAATCAAATCTTTACATTATCAATCTTGAAATACAAATTACTATTAGTAGTACCTTTATTAAATCCAAGCTTCAACATATACTTGTCCAATTTGGCATACCATGCTCTTGGGGCTTGCTTAAGTCCATACAATGCTTTCTTCAACTGAAAAACCATATCTCCTTGATCAGTCAATTGGAATCCATCAGGTTGCTCAACATACACCTCTTCTTCGAATTCACCATTTAGAAATGTTGACTTGACATCCATCTAATAAACCTTGTAGTTTTTGTAAGCAGCATAAGTAAGAAATAATCTCACAGCTTCAATCCTAGCAACAGGGGAAAAAGTTTCTTCAAATTCAATTCCTTCCATCTCAGAATATCCTTTGTACATCAATCTTGCTTTGTTTCTAACAACTTCACCTTGCTCATTTAGCTTGTTTCTAAAGACCCATTTAGTTCCAATTACATTTTTTTCCTTAGGTATAGGAACAAGAATCCATGTATTATTCTTCTCAATTTGTTGTATTTCTTCTTTCATTTCTTCCACCCAGTATTCATCTTTGCATGCTTCATTAACACTATCAGGCTCAGTCTTTGAAATCAGACAATATTCTTTTGCAATTTTTCTCCTAGTCTGAACACCTTTGTTCTTATCACCTATAATCTGATCTCTTGAATGATTTAGTCTTACATACCTTGGAGTCTTAGGATGTTCTTGAACTTTTAGCTCTTGTGATCTCTCTTCTACACTTTCACTAGTTCCCTCCTCTTGATTTTCTTGATTCACCAGAATGATCTGAACTTGATTTTGAGTCTGAACTTTCTTTCCTGTGATTGAGCTGTTATTCTGATCATCTAAATCATATCCATAGGTTTTGGATGGTCTAGCTCTATCTTCATCAACTTTGACATTTTCATTTTCAACTACTTTCCTCAATCTCTTGTTGTAGCACCGGTAGGCCTTACTCTTAGTAGAGTAACCAAGAAAGATTCCTTCATCACTCCTAGCATCAAAATTTCCTATATCTTCATCTCTTCTAATATAGCATTTACTCCCAAAGATTTTGAAATATCTAACAATAGGCTTATGACCAGTCCATAGCTCAAAAGGGGTCTTACCAGTATCACCTTTGACTTGTACTCGGTTGAGGATGTAAACAACAGTACTCACAACTTCTCTCCAATACATATGAGGAACATTTCCTTCCAGCATCACAGTCCTAGCAACATCTTGAACTTTCGTGTTCTTCCTTTCCACAACTCCATTTTGCTGAGGGGTCCACAGGGAAGATAATTGTCTCTTTATCCTATGCACTTCACAAAAAGAATTAAACTCATGGGAAGTGAATTCACCACCTCTATCTGATCTCAGACATTTAATCTTCAAACCTCTCTCTCTCTCAACCATATCCTTAAAAATCTTGAATTTCTCCAGAGCTTCAGATTTCTCCCTTAAGAAAGTAACCCACATCAATCTAGAGTAATCATCAATAAGTAACATGAAGTGTCTATCTCCTTGTAAGATTCTAATTCTAGAAGGACCACACAAATCGGTATGAACAAGCTCCAACACTTCATTTGAACAATGTTGTTTTCTCTTAAATGAAATTCTAGTTTTCTTTCCTAACTGACATTCCTTGCATATAGTATTAGTAGGCTTTACCAACTTAGGAAGATCTCTCACTGCCCAAGTAGAACTTATCTTGGTAATATTATCAAATTTTACATGACACATTCTCCTATGCCACAACCAACTTTCATCAACTTGAGCAATCAGACAACTTTTACTAGCAGCATTCAGGTGAAAGATGTTACCTTTTGTTTTTGTACCTGAAGCAATCACATTTTTGGAACTTCCCAATATTATACACTTTCCATTCTTTAATTGAAGATTGTATCCCTTGTCAACCATCTATCTAACACTTAAGAGATTATGCTTCAAAACTTCCACATATAGAACATCATCAGTATTATTCTTACCATCAAGAGAAATGGATCCTCTGCCCTGGATTACACCAGCTTTGTCATCACCAAATCTTACAACACTACCATCATATTTTTCCAAGCTCACAAACTTAATTTTATCACATGTCATGTGATGAGAGCTTGCACTGTCAATCACCCATTCATCTTTCTCTTCAACTCGAGCAGCTAGGGCTTTCTCCACATTTGAGCAACTAACAGATTCAATAGGGGTTGAATCATTTTCCTTGATATCAATAAATACCCATTCATCTTCACTTGCATTTCCTTTATCATATTCATCATCTATCACACCTTCATCATCAACATAATAACACTTTCTTTGAAATCTAGGC